>OW121743.1:97913097-98130348 GCA_933228675.1 Stomorhina lunata | reverse complement strand
TCAATTTTCGAAAAATTTCCTATAAATAGTCAATTTTCGAAAAAATTTTTATAGTAAGTCAATTTTCGTAGAATTTTCTATAAATAGTCAACTTTCGAAAAATTTCCTATAAATAGACAATTTTCGAAAATTTTCTTATAAATAGTCAATTTTCGAAAAATTTCTTATAAATAGGCAATTTTCGAAAAATTCCCTATAAATAGTCAATTTTCGAAAAATAGTCAATTGTCGAAAAATTTTCTATAAATAGTTAATTTTCGAAAAATTTCCTATAAATAGTCAATTTTCGAAAAATTTCCTATAAAAAGTAAATTTTCGAAAATTTCCTATAAATTGTCGAAAAATTTCCTATAAATAGTTAATTTTCGAAAAATTTCCTATAAATAGTCAATTTTCGAAAAATTTCCTATAAATAGTCAATTTCGAAAATTTTCATATAAATGTCAATTTTCGAAAAATTTCCTATAAATAGTCAATTTTGAAAAATTTCCTATAAATAGTCAGTTTTCGAAAAATTTCCTTTAAATAGTCAATTTTCGAAAAATTTCCTATAAATAGTCAATTTTCGAAAAATTTCCTATAAATAGTCAGTTTTCGAAAATTTCCTATAAAAGTAGTTTTTCGAAGAATAAGGTTTGGGAATTTTTGAGATTTTAAACCTAAAAAAACAAGATTTTTTCTTAAATGGTCTTTTTTAGCCTAAAATAATAACTACAACATTTTTGCTAAATGACAAGATAAACGTCATCAAAATTTAAAATTTAAATGCACATATTTTAAGTTGATTGTGAGCAAAATATTACTATAGCATTAAATTAATAACCATAAAAAACAGGTATTTAAAAAAAAACAATTTAAATTATAATTATTTCTTAGTCGATTTAAGTGAAAAAGTATAAAAAAGAATCAGTAATGTCTGACTTTATTAAGAATTCAAAGCAGAGTTGAGGAAGTTGTTTGTTGCCAACCAACAACAATGGAACAAAATTTAAAAATAAAATATTTTGTATCATTGAGAATGTATTTTAAGTAACATGTTTCATCTTAACTTTAATATTCAATCCAAACTTTAAATGTCAAACCAATTTCGTCTAAACTGGCCAGGACAAGCTGGTTAGAAAAACCATCAAAATTTAATTTTTGTTAAAGTAGATTTTTTTTCAAGCTTTAAATATGTATCAAGGTGAAATTTTTATTATTGAAGTATAACAAATCGTCTTAAACAATAAAATTGTGATTTTGCTGTGATTGCCAGAAAAATAGCAATAAACCACTAAGAAATTAACAAAAAAGCCAACAATGGTACTAATATACGAATATTATCGGATAAAATGTAAAATGTCAAAATATCTAACCTTATGTCTTGACATTTAAGTTTGACTTTTGCACGTTATTGTTATTTCAACAAAATCCGAATACAAAAACATGAAAATAACAACATTTTATTTATTGTATATTATAATAGGATTTAAACATTAAAAGTAACATTTCCAAATAATTTTTAAAAGGTACACGTGTTTTAAAATAGATGCGAAAAAATTTAATATTCTAAGAAAATTTTCTTTAACTTTAATAAAATATTTCTTTTCAATTTCCTTTATATTTAAATTCTTATTTATGGTTCATTTCATGCAAATTGACTAAAAGAAATGATTCGATAATTGATTGAAAATTGAATATTTACAGGAAATTTTTTCAAAAATTGACTAATTATAGGAAATTTTTCGAAAATTTACTATTTATAGGAAATTTTTCGAAATTGACTATTTATAAGAAATTTTTCGAAAAATGACTATTTATAGGAAATTTATCGAAAAATTGACTATTTATAGGAAATTTTTCGAAAATTGACTATTTATATGATATTTTTCGAAAATTGACTATTTATAGGAAAATCTTTGAAATTTTACTATTTACAAGAAATTTTTTGAAAATTGGCTATTTATAGGACATTTTCCAAAAATTTACTTTTAATAGCAAATTTTTCGAAAATTTGCTATTTAAAGGAAATTTTTTTAAAAATTGACTTACTAAGTATAAATTTTTCGAAAATTTACTAATGATAGAAAATTTTTTATTAAAGGAAATTTTCGAAAATTGACTAAATATAGAAATTTTTTCAAAAATTGACTATTTATAGAAAACTCTTAAAAATTTACTATTTTTAGAAATTTTATAAAAAAAATACTAGTTATAGGAAATTTTTCGAACACTTAATATTTTTAGAAATTTTTTTAAAAATTTACCTGTTTTAGGAAATTTTTCGAAAATTTATTAATTATAGGAAATTTTTCGAAAAATTTACTATTTATAGGAAATTTTTCGAAAATTGACTATTTATAGGAAATTTTTCGAAAATTTACTATTTATAGAAAATTTTACAAAAAAATACTATTTATAGAAAATTTTACAAAAATTTACTATCTGTAGGAAGTTTTTCGAAAATTGACTATTTATAGGAAATTTTTCGAAAATTGACTATTTATAGGAAATTTTTCGAAAATTGACTATTTATAGGAAATTTTTCGAAAATTGACTATTTATAGGAAATTTTTCGAAAATTGAGTATTTATAGGAAATTTTGCGAAAATTGACTATTTATAGGCAATTTTTCGAAAATTGACTATTTATAGGCAATTTTTCGAAAATTGACTATTTATAGGCAATTTTTCGAAAATTGACTATTTATAGGAAATTTTTCGAAAATTGAGTATTTATAGGAAATTTTGCGAAAATTGACTATTTATAGGAAATTTTTCGAAAATTGACTATTTATAGGAAATTTTTCGAAAATTGACTATTTATAGGAAATTTTTCGAAAATTGACTATTTATAGGAAATTTTACGAAAATTGACTATTTATAGGAAATTTTTCGAAAATTGACTATTTATAGGAAATTTTTCGAAAATTGACTTTTTATAGGAAATTTTACGAAAATTTACTATTTATAAGAAATTTTTCGAAAATTGACTATTTATTGGAAATTTTTCGAAAATTTACTATTTATAGGAAATTTTTCAGAAATTGACTATTTATAGGAAATTTTTTGAAAATTGACTATTTATAGGAAATTTTTTGAAATATGACTATTTATAGGAAATTTTTCGAAAATTGAGTACACATTTATAGGAAATTTTTCGAAAATTTACTATTTATAGGAAATTTTACGAAAATTGACTATTTATAGGAAATTTTCCGAAAATTGACTCTTTATAGAAAATTTTCGAAAAGTTACTATTTTTAGGAAATTTTTCGAATATTGAGCATTTATAGGATATTTTTCGAAAATTTACTATTTATAGGAAATTTTGCGAAAATTGACTCTTTTTCGAAAATTTACTATTTTTAGGAAAAATTTTAAAACTTAGTATTTGTAGGAAATTTTTTCCAAAGTTGCTATTTTTAAAAAATTTTCGAAAATTTATTATTTACAGAAAATTTTTCGAAGATTTCCATTTATAGGAAATTTTTCGAAAATTGACTATTTATAGGAAATTTTTGAAAAATTGACTATTTATAGGAAAATTTTCAAAAATTGACTATTTATAGGAAATTTTTAAAAATTGACTATTTATAGGAAATTTTTAAAAATTGACTATTTATAGGAAATTTTTAAAATTGACTATTTATAGGAAATTTTTAAAAATTGACTAAAATTTACTATTTATAGAATAATTTTCGAAAATTGACTATTTATAGGAAACTTTTCGACAATTGACTATTTATAGGAAATTTTTCAAAAATTGATTATTTATAGGAAATTTTTCGAAAATTTAATATTTATAGAAAATTTTTCAAAAATTGACTATTTATAGGAAATTTTTAAAAATTGACTATTTATAGGGAATTTTTAAAAATTGACTATTTCAATTTTTCGAAAATTTACTATTTATAGGAATTTTTTTAAACTAGTGTCCATACAAAATTTCTACAAAAAAATTTGAAATTTTTTTAAATTGGAGTTGTTATTTTATTTTTATTTATTTAGTATCCCAAAATTTTTTAGTAAAAAAAAGAATCAGGAAATTAAACAAAAACATGAACAAAATTGTCATATATTGGCAACACCTACAAAGTTGATATTAAATAATTTTTTTATAGACCAAACAATTTTTTTATAAAAATATTTTAAGTTATTTTTTCAAATAACAATTATTGTTATTATTTTATGCAAAATAGTCATATGTATAAGTGTTTGTTAAATATATCTATATGACGACTCGAGTACTTTTAATTAACCAACTTTCCGTCTGTCTGTGTATCTGTTTGTCAGTGCGTGTGAGTGAGTGAATGTATCGGCATGTTATCAACTTGATGCCAATGTGGCATTTTAATATAATAATTATTAACAACAAAGTTTTAGTTAAAAAACAATGAAGTACTGAGAAAAAATATTACAAACAACTTGTTTTTTATTTTCTTTCTTTACGCGATTATGTATATTTACCCGAACTCATACATCTGCTGTAAATATTTTCTTCTACATACATTTTACTGTTGATGACACATAAATAAATATTTGTAATTTGTATGCAACAAACGACTGCAATGCGATAATAACGGTTTTAAATAAATAAACATATACATACAAACGAGTATGTTAATTGTAAAAAAGTCTCATACATATGAAAAAATTGTAAATAAATTCATTAAATGAATTTTCATTATAATTTAATAACAATCTAGTAAAAAAACAACTCACCATAAATATTTGTATTCCATCAGGAAAAATTAACAACAATTTTTTGTTAAGAAGTAATTTGTGGACGTTTAATGGAAATTATTTAAATAATGTTCAATGTTGGGAATGCAAAAAAAACAACTTAAAATTCCTGGTAAATTTTTTAATAAAATTTTAATTAACGAATTATGTGGGTAATTTTTGAGGTCAATAATTACAAGAAAATTGCATGTTCTTAACTCAATAAGTGCGATGTCCCAAAAGTTTCATGTAAGAAAATTTCCTATTAAGACTTGTTTATTTTCGGAAAACTTTCTATAAAAAAAAGTAAATTTTCGGAAAATTTCCTATAAAAATAGTAATTTTTCCAAAAATTTCCTATAAAAATAGTAAATTTTCGGAAAATTTCCTATAAAAATAGTAAATTTTCGGAAAATTTCCTATAAAAAAAGTAAATTTTCGGAAAATTTCCTATAAAAATAGTAAATTTTCGGAAAATTTCCTATAAAAATAGTAAATTTTCGGAAAATTTCCTATAAAAATAGTAAATTTTCGGAAAATTTCCTATAAAAATAGTAAATTTTCGGAGAATTTCCTATAAAAATAGTAAATTTTCGGAAAATTTCCTATAAAAATAGTAAATTTTCGGAGAATTTCCTATAAAAAATAGTAACTTTTTGGAAAACTTCCTATAAAAATAGTAAATTTTCGGAAAATTTCTATAAAAATAGTAAATTTTCGGAAAATTTCCTATAAAAAATAGTAAATTTTCGGAAAATTTCCTATAAAAATAGTAAATTTAGGGAATATTTCCTATAAAAATAGTAAATTTTGGTCAAATTTCCTATAAAAATAGTAAATTTTCGGAAAATTTCCTATAAAAATATAAAATTTTGGGAAAATTTCCTATAAAAATAGTAAATTTTGGGAAAATTTCCTATAAAAATAGTAAATTTTCGGAAAATTTCCTATAAAAATATTAAATTTTGGGAAAATTTCCTATAAAAATAGTAAATTTTGGGAAAATTTCCTATTAAAATAGTAAATTTTAAGAAAATTTCCTATAAAAATTGTAAATTTGCAGAAATTTCCTATAGTAAATCTTCGAAAAAATTTCTAAAATAGTCAATTTTCGAAAAATATCGAAAACTTTCCTATGAATAGTCAATTTTGAAAAAATTTCTTATAAATAGTCAATTTTCGAAAAATTTCCTATAAATAGTCAATTTTTGAAAAATTTCCTATAAATAGTCGATTTTTGAAAAATTTTCTATATATAGTCCATTTTTGAAAAATTTCCTATAAATAGTCAAAAAAAAAATTTTTAATTTTCTGAAAATTTCAAATAAATAATCAATTTTCGAAAAATAGTCAATTTTCGAAAGTTTCCTATATATAGCCAAAATTTGTGCTTTTTCGAATTAATCCCTATAAATTTCCAATTTTTGAAGCATTTCCAATTAAATAATTTCACTTAATTAATTTCACACATTTGGCAAGATCTTAGTAAAGTGATAAGCATATGATTTTGTTGTATATTTCCTTTTTCGCCTTTAGATACTTGTGATTAGATTTGAATCATGCTCAACACTTAGATATTGAATTAATTGCAATTTAGCGTTTTCCTTTGTTTGCGAATACAAATGTCACCGCCACTAAAAAGCGAATAAGCTAAACATTTTACACACAATTTAGACCACAATCGGCAACAATGAACAGCAGCAACATCAACTAATTATTGTTGGCAATGTCAGTGGCAAACGATAGTCAGTGCTTGGCATAAACACATCAAGACATAATTTAGACTTAAAGCTGGTTTATAGGCGAAAAAAGCTAATGTTATAAATAGCACATAGGGGGATTTTGAAAAAAAAAATATGGAAAAACAATAAAAATAGTTGGAATTATTTGAAATTATGACCATGTACGAATGTATAAGATAAGCGCTTGTATAAACTTGATGAAACTAGGATTAAGCTAAGACACAATTTTTTCAGAGTGGTCCGAATTTAGACACTTTGTCATTAATAAGATTCTTTAATTGTTATGATCTCTAGTTTAATTTTGGATTTTTCGATTTTGTTTTTGTAATTTCTATTTTTTTGCCTACATTTTTCTTCCGGAATGCCCCACTGTGACATATAATTTATTGCTATTTGATCATGATTTTCTGTTTTTTTGTTGGTACTGGGTGGTGGTTGTTGCTGCTGCCGCTGTTAATAATATTAACAAAACAATATTGTTGGCAGTTCATATTGTTGCGTTTCTTTTGTAATTTTCAATCTTATTTGTTAGACAAGTTATGCCAATTTATAATAAAATGCCTCATGCCTGTGATTTTAAACTTAAATACAAAATCATTGTTAAGTTCAATTGCATGAAAACAATTAATTTGTTCATATATTTTTTTTTTCTTTATGTCTTTTTATCTGTTTCTTTGCAGTTTTCAATGAAAGTTGTTTGAGACGCAATGCGACACTGTGTCTCGCATAGATTTATGTTGTTCATAAAAATTTAATATTTATCCGCTTAAGGACCAAACAAATTTTATAGACCTCCTTGTATCCCTTAAAAATCGTTATCAAGTTTCATATAAAAATAGAATATTTCCTTTTTTATAGGAAATTTTTCAAAAATTTACTTTTTTATAGGAAATTTTTCAAAAATGTCCTGTTTTTATAGGAAATTTTTCAAAAATTTCCTGTTTTTATACCAACATTTTTAAAAATTTCCTATTTTTATAGCAAATTTTTGAAAAATTTCCTATTTTTATAGCAAATTTTTGAAAAATTTTCTATTTTTACAACAAATTTTTGAAAATTTTTTTGAAAAATTTCCTATAAAAATAAAAAAAATTTGAAAAAATTTCCTACAAAAATAAAAAATAAGAAATTTTTCAAAAATTTCCTATTTTTATAGCAAATTTTTGAAAATTTTCCTATTTTTATAGCAAATTTTTTAAAATTTTTTTGAAAAATTTCCTATACAAAAAAATTTGAAAAATTTCCTATAAAAAAAATAAGAAATTTTTCAAAAATTTCCTGTTTTTATAGGAAATTTTTCAAAATTTTCCTGTTTTTATAGGAAATTTTTAAAAAATTTTCTGTTTTTATAGGAAATTTTTAAAAAATTTTCTGTTTTTATAGGAAATTTTTCAAAAATTTCCTTTTTTTATAGGAATTTTTTTTTTAAATTTCCTATTTTTATAGGAAATTTTTTAAAAATTTCCTAATTTTATAGGAAATTTTTTAAAAATTTCCTAATTTTATAGGAAATTTTTTAAAAAATTCCCATTTTTATAGGAAATTTTTCAAAAATTTTCTATTTTTATAGGAAATTTTTCAAAAATTTCCTATTTTTATAGGAAATTTTTCAAAAATTTTCTATTTTTATAGGAAATTTTTCAAAAATTTTCTATTTTTATATGAAATTTTTCAAAAATTTTCTATTTTTATAGGAAATTTTTCAAAAATTTTCTATTTTTATAGGAAATTTTTCAAAAATTTTCTATTTTTATAGGAAATTTTTCAAAAATTTTCTATTTTTATAGGAAATTTTTCAAAATTTTTCTATTTTTATAGGAAATTTTTCAAAAATTTTCTATTTTTATAGGAAATTTTTCAAAAATTTTCTATTTTTATAGGAAATTTTTCAAAAATTTCCTATTTTTATAGGAAATTTTTCAAAAATTTTCTATTTTTATAGGAAATTTTTCAAAAATTTTCTATTTTTATAGGAAATTTTTCAAAAATTTTCTATTTTTATAGGAAATTTTTCAAAAATTTTCTATTTTTATAGGAAATTTTTCAAAAATTTTCTATTTTTATAGGAAATTTTTCAAAAATTTTCTATTTTTATAGGAAATTTTTCAAAAATTTTCTATTTTTATAGGAAATTTTTCAAAAATTTTCTATTTTTATAGGAAATTTTTCAAAAATTTTCTATTTTTATAGGAAATTTTTCAAAAATTTTCTATTTTTATAGGAAATTTTTCAAAAATTTTCTATTTTTATAGGAAATTTTTCAAAAATTTTCTATTTTTATAGGAAATTTTTCAAAAATTTTCTATTTTTATAGGAAATTTTTCAAAAATTTTCTATTTTTATAGGAAATTTTTCAAAAATTTTCTATTTTTATAGGAAATTTTTCAAAAATTTTCTATTTTTATAGGAAATTTTTCAAAAATTTTCTATTTTTATAGGAAATTTTTCAAAAATTTTCTATTTTTATAGGAAATTTTTCAAAAATTTTCTATTTTTATAGGAAATTTTTCAAAAATTTTCTATTTTTATAAGAAATTTTTCAAAAATTTTCTATTTTTATAGGAAAATTTTCAAAAATTTTCTATTTTTATAGGAAATTTTTCAAAAATTTTCTATTTTTATAGGAAATTTTTCAAAAATTTTCTATTTTTATATTCTATCGGAAATTTTTCAAAAATTTTCTATTTCTATAGGAAATTTTTCAAAAATTTTCTATTTGAAAATTTTTTCAAAAAACTTAGAAAAAAAATTTCCTTTAAAAATTATAAAATTTTTCTATAAAAATTAGAAAATTTTTGAAAAATTTTCTATAAAAATAGGAAATTTTTGAAAAATTTCTTATAAAAATAGGAAATTTAAAAAAAATTTCCTATAAAAATAGGAAACTTTTAAAACAATTCTAATAAAAATAGAAATTTTTTTGAAAAATTTGCTATAAAAATTAAAAAATTTTGAAAAATTGCTAATAAAAATGGGAGTTTTGTGGCTGACCTACAAAAAACGATAGAAGCCTAATTTGGAATAACAAGAGATAGCTATGAATCTGCAAATAATAATTTCCTAAAGACAACAATGACTATAAAAGGGTTAATTGAGTTACGGTTTTATGTGAAACATTTCTCATTGTTACTATTTATTACTGAAATACTTCGCCTTTTCAGCAACTCCAGACTCTGCTCTGTTTGCGGTGAAACTTTGCTCTGCTGATGCTCAAAAGGAAAGTAAAAGGAATATGAAACAGCAAAAGTTACAATCGAATAAGTTATCTACTCGTTTTGATTCGATTTCATTGGAAATTAATGATGTCAAGGTTAACCAAATCGGATATAAAAGCTTTCTTGTAAACCATTTAAAACACTTGTCTCTGGTACAAAACGTAACAAAATGTTAAATTTGGTTTGATCTGTAATAGAAAGTTCGAATATCATAAATTTATAAGCAAACGCAGGCGATGAGATACTTGTTTGAAATATTAATAGATAAATCAATAATTTCGTTACCGCAATAGTTTGAATAGTTGATGGTAATTGAGGCATGATATTCATCTAGTGTAAATGGTGAATGTAGATAATCGATTAGAGATTCAAATGTTGTTTTGAATTCGGCATAAATTTTGCCAACAAAATATTTTTGGTGATATAATTTATAGACTTAATACTTCCTATTCGCAAATAATGACTAAGCACCCAAATAATAGTTACGAAAACATGATACAATTTATATTAAAATTTCAAACTTTGCCAACATAATTCCCTAATTTGCTTGTCTATGGCTCTTCAAAATTTATCAAAACCAGGACAGGATTGTCATGAAATGAATATAAGTCACTCGCTTAGTACCTATACTTTCAAGAAAAAACTTACCCCTTTACAACTCCAAATCTTATAAAAACTTTTCGAGAATATGCATGTAATACCCCCAACCAGTTTTAAAGTTTACTTTGTACTACAAAAAATTGTAAATTATTTTTTTTTTTTGCATTTAATTACGTCGAACTTATGCAAGATTTTCGTTACGAACCAGTTTCAATTCCAAAAAAAAAAAAAATAAAAATAATTTTGTTTATGGTTGCACTTTTTTCTCTTAAAAATTTTGACAAAAACCAAAAAACTCATATTAAGTTCATCGAAAAAACACCTTTAAATATTTTAAAAATCATAATTATATTGTTTCAAATACCAAACAATTTGAAACATCATTAATCTTAATAATTTCAAAATTTTATGTAATTTTATAAAATTTCAATTATTTAATGCTAAAAATCTCTTAATATCTATTAAATCTAAATTTAATAGTTTAAGAGGCAAAACAACATAAATAATAGTGCAAAATTCCAAAGTGGTTTGTAATATTCGATGATAAAGTAATTTAATTAATTTCGAAATAAAATATAATTAACTCAGGCATTAAATAAGTTGTTATGTTTCAGAAAAGGTGTTAAGTTTAGATTGACTAATTTGATGTTGTATGACTGGAAATTAAATAAAATCTAACAGTTAAAAAATCCAAGAAATGGAGAATTGACAGTATTATCGGATTTATAAACCGAGAAAGGCCATTGAAATATCAATCGCAGATAAATGAATATCAATTGTAAAGTATCAATCGTGGGTCTTTAGTAAATGAGTATCAATTTTTGAGTATCAATCGTGGGTCTTTATCAATTGAGTATCAATCGTGGGTCTTTACCAATTGAGTATTAATCGTGGGTCTTTACCAAATGAGTATCAATTGTTGAGTATCAATCATGGGTCTTAACCAATTGAGTATCAATCGTGGGTCTTTACCAAATGAATATCAATTGTTAAGTATCAATCGTGGGTCTTTATTAAATGAGTATCAATTGTTGAGTATCAATCGTGGGTCTTTATCAATTGAGTATCAATCGTGGGTCTTTACCAATTGAGTATTAATCGTGGGTCTTTACCAAATGAGTATCAATTGTTGAGTATCAATCATGGGTCTTAACCAATTGAGTATCAATCGTGGGTCTTTACCAAATGAGTATCAATTGTTGAGTATCAATCGTGGGTCTTTACCAAATAAGTATCAATTGTTGAGTATCAATCCTGGGTCTTAACGAATTGAGTATCAATCGTGGGTCTTTACCAAATGAATATCAATTGTTAAGTATCAATCGTGGGTCTTTACTAAATGAGTATCAATTGTTGAGTGTCAATCGTGGGTCTTTATCAATTGAGTATCAATCGTGGGTCTTTACCAATTGAGTATTAATCGTGGGTCTTTGCCAAATGAGTATCAATTGTTGAGTATCAATCATGGGTCTTTACCAATTGAGTATTAATCGTGGGTCTTTACCAATTGAGTATCAATCGTGAGTTTTTACCACTTGAGTATCAATCGTGGGTCTTTACCAATTGAGTATCAATCGTTCAGTATGAACCGTGGGAATTTACCAATTGAGCATCAATCGTGGTCTTTACCAATTGAGTATCAATCGTGGATCTTTACTAATTGAGTATCAATCGTTCAGTATGAACCGTGGGAATTTACCAATTGAGCATCAATCGTGGTCTTTACCAATTGAGTATCAATCGTGGATCTTTACTAATTGAGTATCAATCGTGGGTCGTTACCAATTGAGTATCTATCGTGGGTCTTTACCATTTGAGTATCAATCGTGGGTCTTAACCAATTGAGTATCAATCGTGAATCTTTAACAATTGAGTATCAATCGTTGAGTACGAATAGTGGGTATTTACTAATTGAGTATCAATCATGGGTCTTTAGCAATTTAGTATCAATCGTAGGTCTTTAGCAATTGAGTATCAATCGTGTGTCATTATCAATTGAATATTAATCGTTGGGCTTTACTAGTTGAGAACCAATTAAAAATTGTGTACTAATTAAAGAATTAATCGTGGATTTTTTTACATTGCAGAAGGAATCGTGGAATAATCACGATCGCCCAAATAAAATAATCAATCCTGGGTCTTTATAAAGAAGATCATTTTTGGTCTTCATATAGACAAATTGAAGAATCATCATGGGGTTTCTTTCGGCCAATTAAATAATCAATCGTGAGTTTTCATACAGACAAATTAAAGAATCGTAATGGGGTTTCTTTCGGTCAGTTAATTAATCAATAGTAATGTTTATGCAAACAATCGTGGGTCTAATACAGACCAATTGAAGAATCTATTGGGGATCTTTGCCAGTTAAAATCCTGTCCAATGTTCATTGTAGAAAACACTTTTCTTAAGATTCGAAGGAAGTCTTAAAATTGGTGGCGAATGTTATACTTTACTTCAACCAAAAACGGAATACAGCTCTCAGATATGAGCCGGTACTCGGTGATCACAAATTACAATATAAAGAAAATTCGTTCAATCAAACTTCGGAATATACAAAATATCACTTATTTTAAAATAAAGAATCTGCGCTCAGATAGGTCGATTTCGGAAAACTTTGAATTTTGAACCTATCAAAGCCTACTTTACGAGTCTGTAGAGATCTCCATAACTTTATTTTAATCGGTCTATCCTTCTAGAATTTTTAAATTTATTAGGTCACCCACGTGGATTCAGTGTTTATGTGATTTGTTGTTGATGTCAAAAAAGATAAAGGTGAAGTCTGATCTCAAAGCTGGTAGGGGACTTAGGATAGTCTGGTTTTTATGCCGATAATATCACCTTTCAAGGTCTGACCAGACATTTATTACTATAATACCAAAAATATCAAAAGCCCACAAACCTTAGCCTAAAGATTGTACTTATTTTTTGATGTTTAAGTTAATTACATTAACATAGTGAAATCATTTTAGATTGGTACTTAACAATTGGCCGGGTTCGAATCCCAGATACATCAAATTTTTTTTTTTAAATTTTTGTTATTTGAACATTTCTTTTAATTATAAAAATTTTACTTTTTGCACAATATTTTGAAGAAAATAGACTCATTCAGACGTTTCTTATTACAATAAGTCACTTTTCTTTAAGATTTTTTACAAAAAGTAAGATTCGAATTCACTTAAATTAATAAGTCATAAAAAACTTATTCTATAAAAAATATTTAAATTTAAAATTTAGTCATTATATAGTAATATAATTCCCTGGTATATACCATTACCGAAGATTTGATGGGATACTTTTTATCACAAATACTATTTAAGAGCAAATAGTAGGTTTAAGTGTCTCAGACCTCAAGATTATTTCCACTTGACTGTCCATGATCTAGCTATATGTTCGATACATGGTAATTGAATCAACATTTCTACATTAAGTTTAATGACATTAAGTGATTGTAGTTTATTAGAAGTAATTAAGTTGTTCAAATATATAGATATTTGAAAAAAATAGTAATCTTTTTAAATAGATTATTGGATTTTAGGGCTTAAATTTCTTTCAAAAGAGTCTTTAGTTGGATTAATACATTGTAATTTAGATATAAAAGATTTGAAAGTAAATATCAAAAATTAATTTGAAAAATTAAAGTTTGAAAAATTAATTTCAAATCGCTTCAACCTTCTCTTCCGTTTTAAATTAATAAAGATTTCAAATTTGACTCTACTGTGATATTTAAATGACCATTTAATTCTCAATAAATTTAATACTTAAAATATTATTTAAGCTATAAATAGAAAACAAACAAACAAACAAATATTGCCAAATGGCCAAACCTCTCGAAAATCTAATTATTCTTTTAGCTTTAAGTTAAATAAATAATATTTCATCAATCAAAATTAATCTCAAGCTGTTATTGATTTAATTACAAATTAATGAACTTCAATTCGTAGTTTTTCTGGTACTCGTAGTATTTAAAACTTAGAAATAAATATTTGCTAAGACATAGAGAGAAGCGCATAAATAGATAAAAGTTAAATAAAAAAGAAATAAACTTAAGGCAAAACTAGGGTATGGCAAGTGTTTGTAAAAATCAAAGACCCTAAAGAAACAAATAAAGAAATCAAAACGATAAAACTAACGACAGCATAAAATATTAACATTTTTGTTATGGTTTTGAAAACAAAAAATCAGTGGGACTAACGTACGTTAGGACGGATGCTGGTTATTGGCTACAGATGATGTTGATACAAATTATCACCAAAAAAAAAAACAAAACTTGATGAAAAGAGAGATGTATAAAATTTATTTGTGTTGGTTAACAATTTCAACTATTTTTAAGCTGTGAATGACAGACGGACAGTCGAGATCATCACCATCAGCAGCAGCGTCACAATTCATTTGGCTTTAGCATCAATAAATTTATGAATAAATAAAAGAAATAAATATTCATATGTAATAATGGTCTTATGGTGGTGGCACAAAATAAAGTGGGTCAATATCACGGTCATTCACATAAAAATTTCAACACGATCATTAATAAAATTGCACAAACAATGAATGAACTACAATACAATGAGTGAGGGGTATTTTTCACATGAACTTTTTTCTTCTTTTCAGATTTTCATGCAAAAACCAAATAAATTTATTTAAAAGTTAAAGTTTTTTTATATAAACGACTAAACTTTTTTCTTAAATCTTTATCGAAGAAAACCTCAAGTTAACTTATAATCATGGCTAAATGGTAATAATAAATTATTTGCCAACAAAACAATAATAATTAAAAAAATTAAGGTTTTTTGTGAATATTTTTTCATACTTTTGCACAATGCATTCCACTATTCAATTTTCGCAAAGAAGATAAAACTAGCCAAATCAACAACAAACGCAGCAGCATTTTCATCTTCTTCTCCAAAGCCATTCAACTAAAGAGTGGCAGCGGAGAAAACTGTACATTCAAGTAAAAAAATGTTCAACCGATGAAAATTTCAATAAAAACTTTAAATCAAGAATTTTTCTATAAATTTTTTTTTATAAAAATTTTTCTATAAATTTTTTTTTATAAAAATTTTATAATGAAAATTTTTTAATAAAAATTTTGTAACGAAAATTTTCTATAAAAAATTTTGTAACGAAAATTTTTCTATACAAATTTTAGACCAAAATTTTTGTATAAAAATTTTAAGAAGAAAATTTTTCTATAAAAATTTTAAGACGAAAATTTTACTATAAAAATTTGTAAACGAAAATTTTTTTAAAAAAATTTAAGACGAAAACTTTTCTATAAAAATTTTAAGACAGAATTTTTTTTGCAAAAATTTTAAGACAAAAATTTTTCTATAAAAATTTTAAGACGAAAATTTTTCTATAAAAATTTTAAGACGAAAATTTTTCTATAAAAATTTTAAGACGAAAATTTTTCTATAAAAATTTTAGGACGAAAATTTTTCTATAAAAATTTTAGGACGAAAATTTTTCTATAAAAATTTTAAGACGAAAATTTTTCTATAAAAATTTTAAGACGAAAATTTTTCTACAAAAATTTTAAGACGAAAATTTTTCTATAAAAATTTTAAGACGAAAATTTTTCTATAAAAATTTTAAGACGAAAATTTTTCTATAAAAATTTTAAGACGAAAATTTTTCTATAAAAATTTTAAGACGAAATTTTTTTATAAAAATTTTAAGACTAAAATTTTTCTATAAAAATTTTAAGACGAAAATTTTTCTACAAAAATTTTAGGACGAAAATTTTTCTATAAAAATTTTAGGACGAAAATTTTTCTATAAAAATTTTAAGACGAAAATTTTTCTATAAAAATTTTAAGACAAACATTTTTCTATAAACATTTTAAGACGAAAGTCTTTCCATAAAAATTTTAAGACGAAAATTTCTCTATAAAAATTTTAAGACGAAAATTTTTCTATAAAAATTTTAAGACGAAAATTTTTCTATAAAAATTTTAAGACGAAAATTTTTCTATATAAATTTCGTTATGAAAATTTTAAGGCGAAAATTTTTCGGTAAAAATTTTTCTATAAAAATTTTAAGACGAAAATTTTACTATAAAAATTTTAAGACGAAAATTTTACTATAAAAATTTGTAAACGAAAATTTTTTAAAAAAAATTTAAGACGAAAACTTTTCTATAAAAATTTCAAGACGGAATTTTTTTTGCAAAAATTTTAAGACAAACATTTTTCTATAAAAATTTTAAGATGAAAATTTATCTATAAAAATTTTAAGACGAAAATTTTTCTATAAAAATTTTAAGATGAAAATTATTCTATAAAAATTTTAAGAATTTTAAGAAAATGTTTCTATAAAAATTTTAAGATGAAAATTTTTTTATAAAAGTTTCAAGACGAAAATTTTTCTTTAAAAATTTCAAGACGATAATTTTTCTATAAAAATTTTGGGACGAAAATTTTTCTATAAAAATTTTAAGGCGAAATTTTTTTTAAATTTTAAGATGAAGAAGATTTTTCTCTAAAAAATTTTAGACGAAAATTTTTCTATAAAAATTTCACGACGAAAAGTTTTCTATAAAAATTTAAAGACGAAAATTTTTCTATAAAAATTTCAAGACGAAAGATTATCTATAAAAACTTTAAGACGTAAATTTTTCTAAAAAAATTTTAAGACAAAAATTTTTCTATATAAATTTTAAGACCAAAATTTTTCTATAAAAATTTTAAGAACAAAATTTTTTGGTAAAAATTTTAAGACGAAAATTTTTCTATAAAAATTTTAAGACGAAAATTTTTCTATAAAAATTTTAAGACGAAAATTTTCTATAAAAATTTTAAGACGAAAACTATTCTTTAAAAATTTAAAGACGAAAATGTTTCTTTTAAAATTATTAAACGGAAATTTGAAGACGAAAATTTTTCTAAAAATTGGGATAAAATTTTTCTAAAAAACATTTTAGGACGAAAATTTTTGTAAAAAAAAAAATTAGGACGAAAATTTTTCTATAAAAATTTTAAGACGAAAATTTTTCTATAAACATTTTAAGACGAAAATATTTCTACAAAAATTTTAAGACGAAAATGTTTCTTTTAAAATTATTAAACCGAAATTTTAAGACGAAAATTTTTCTAAAAATTGAGTTAAAATTTTTCTAAAAAAAATTTTAGGACGAAAATTTTTCTAAAAAAATTGTAGGACGAATATTTTTCTATAAAAATTTTAAGACAAATATTTTTCTAGAAAAATTTTCGTCTTAAAATTTTTATAGAAAAATATTCGTCCTAAAATTTTTTTTAGAAAAATAATCGTCCTAAAGTTTTTTTAGAAAATTTTTCTTTAAAAATTTTAAGACAAAAATTTTTCTCTAAAAGTTTTAAGACGAAAATGTTTCTACTCAAATTTTAGGACTAAAATTTATATATAAAAATTTTAGGACCCAAATTTAATTATAAAAATTTTGAAATGAAAATGTTTCTATAAAAATTTTGTGACAAGAGATTTCCTATAAAATTTTGTAACGAAAATTTTTTTATAAAGATTTTAGATTAACATTGATATACATACACAATATAATTCGTAATTATTGTGTTTTAAAAATATCATAAACTTATTTCCGTTTCCAACCTTTAAATCTCTGGCTTACACACTTATTTCCAGTCATAAGTCACCATCATCTTCAGCATCATTAATGGCCATTTAAAGCCATGTCAAGTCAAGTCATAGTATTTAATGTTAATTTTTTTTTTCAGTTTAGCTCTAAAAGCATAAAAACCTAAAGAAAAAACTAAATGTAAAAAAAGTAAGTAAATAACATTCGCAGCGTCACAATTACAGTCTGTAATTATCATTGAGAGACCTTTTTTTTTCTGAAGTAGTTTAAGCACCACAAATGCGCAAAAGTTGCAAGAAAAGGCACTTCTCGACTTCTTTTAGTTATTCTGTCTTTTTATTGTTCATTATTTTCTAGAAAAAAATGTTATTTAACTTTGAGTTGTTCAGCTTTTGTCGTCATGTCTCTACGAATATTTTTTTTCGCCGGTTTTAATTTAAAATGCAGTTTTACATTTTTCACGTTTATTATGACATCTTGTTTAGTCGTTGAGTTTTGTTTTTATATTTTTCTTAATTTTTTTTTTCTTGCAACGTTTTGTTGAGTACAAAGGTGCGTTGCAATCTCAAGAATAGTTAAACAAATATTTGCATATTTTTCGTCTTCTTTTGAAAACTTAATGGAATTATAAATATGTTTATCTTTTTGAATGTTAACTCTTTTTATTTTTGAAAAGTAGAGAAAATATAAATAAATGCAGTTGGGTTTAAAATTATTGAAATCAAAAGTACCTAAATCAAAATAAAAATTTCAATACAGAAAATTTTCTATAAAAAATTTGTATACCGAAAATTTTCTATAAAAATTTTAATACCGTATATTTTCTATAAAAAATTTTAATACGCAAAGTTTTCTATAAAAAATTTTATTAACCGAAAATTTTTTTAAAAAATTTGAATACCCAAAATTTTCTATAAAAATTTTTTATACCGAAAATTTTCTATAAAAAAATTTAATACAGAAAATTTTCTATAAGAAATATTAATATCGAAAATTTTCTTTTTTTTTAAATTTGAATAACAAAAATTTTCAAGAAAAATTTTTATACCGAAAATTTTCTATAAAAAAAATTTTAATACCGAAAAATTTCTATACAAAATTTTAATAACGAAAATTTTCTTTAAAAAATTTTAATATCAAAAATTTTCTATAAAAAAATTTAAATACCGAAAATTTGTTATAAAAAATTTTCATACCGAAAATTTTCTATAAAAAATTTTAAAACCGAAAATATTCTGTAAAAAATTTTAATATCCCAAATTTTCTATAAAAAATTTAAATACCGAAAATTTTCTTTAAAACATTTTAAGACCGAAAAATTTTAATACCAAAAATTTTCTATGAAAAATTTTAAAACTGAAAATTGTTTGTAAAAAAATGTAATTCCGAAAATTTTCTACAAAAATTTTAATACCGAAAATTTTCTATAAACAATTTTAATACCGAAAATTTTCTATAAAAAATTTTAATACCGAAAATTTTCTATAAAAAATTTTAAAACTGAAAATTTTCTATAAAAAATTTTAATACCGAAAATTTTCTATAAAAAATATTAGTACCGAAAATTTTGTATAGAAATATCAGTACCGAAAATTTTCGATAAAACATTTTGATACCGAACATTTTCTATAAAAATTTTTAATACCGAAAATTTTCTATACAAAATTTTAATACCTAAAATTTTCTATAAAAAATTTTAATACCGAAAATTTTCTATAAAAAATTTTAATACCGAAAATGTTCTATAAAAAATGTAAATACCTAAAATTTTCTATAACAAATTTTAATACCTAAAATTTTCTATAACAAATTTTAATACCTAAAATTTTCTATAACAAATTTTAATACCTAAAATTTTCTATAACAAATTTTAATACCGAAAGTTTTCTATAGAAAATTTTAATACCGACAATTTTCTATAAAAAAATTTAATACCGAAAATTTTCAATAAAAAAATTTAATACCGAAAATTTTCAATAAAAAAATATTGGTACCGAAAATTTTGTATAAAAATATCAATACCGAAAATTTTCTATAACAAATTTTAATACCGAAAATTTTCTATAAAAAATTTTAATAAAAATAAAAAATTTTAATACCGAAAATTTTCTATAAAAAATTTGAATACCGAAAATTTTCTATAAAAAATTTTAATACCGAAAATTTTCTATAAAAAATTTTAATACCGAAAATTTTCTATAAAAAATTTTAATACCGAAAATTTTCTATAAAAAATTTTAAAACCGAAAATTTCCTATGAAAAATTGTAATACCGAAAATTTTCTATAACAAATTTTAATACCGAAAATTTTCTATAAAAAATTTTAATACCGAAAAATTTCTATCAAAAATTTGAATACCGAAAATTTTCTATAAAAAAATTTTAATACCGAAAATGTTCTATAAAAAATTTTAATACCGAAACTTCTATAAAAAAAATAAGATACCGAAAATTTTCTATAAAAAATTGTATACCGAATATTTTCTATAAAAAGTTTTAATATCGAAAATTTTCTATAAAAAAGTTTTAATATCGAAAATTTTTTTATAAAAAATTTTAATTTCGAAAATTTTCTATAAAAAAATTTTAATACCGAAAATTTTCCATAAAAAATTTTAATACCGAAAATTTTCTATAAAAAATTTTAATACCGAAAATTTTCTATAAAAAATTTTAATACCGAAAATTTTCTATAAAATATGTTAATACCAAAAATTTTATTACCGAAAAATAACTTTAAAAAATTTTAATGCCAAAAATTTTCTATAAAAAACTTTAATATCGAAAATTTTCTCTACAAAATTTTAATACCGAAAAATAAGATACCGAAAATTTTCTATAAAAAATTGTATACCGAATATTTTCTATAAAAAGTTTTAATATCGAAAATTTTCTATAAAAAAGTTTTAATATCGAAAATTTTTTTATAAAAAATTTTAATTTCGAAAATTTTCTATAAAAAAATTTTAATACCGAAAATTTTCCATAAAAAATTTTAATACCGAAAATTTTCTATAAAAAATTTTAATACCGAAAATTTTCTATAAAAAATTTTAATACCGAAAATTTTCTATAAAATATGTTAATACCAAAAATTTTATTACCGAAAAATAACTTTAAAAAATTTTAATGCCAAAAATTTTCTATAAAAAACTTTAATATCGAAAATTTTCTCTACAAAATTTTAATACCGAAAATTTTTTATAAAAAATTTCAATATCAAAAATTTTCTTTTGAAAATTTTCTTTAAAATTTTATTACCAAAAATTTTCAATAAAAAATGTAATATGTACCGAAAATCCTCTAATAAAAATTTGAATGCCTAAAATTTTCTTTTAAAAATTTGAATACCGAAAATTATATATAAAAAATTTGAATTCGCTATAAAAATTTTGAAACCAAAAGTTTCATATAAAAAATTCTAACTATGTTTTAAAATCAAAAATTTTTGATAAAAAGTTTAAGCACCAAAAACTTTATATAAAAATTATTAATACCGAAAATATTCTATAAACCATTTTAATATCAAAAATTTTCAGTAAAAAAAAATTCACATTTTGGTTATTATTCAGGGTCGAGTCGCTCCAATTTACATATCTAGACCCATTTAGGACATCTCCAGAGCAATTAAAGAATGTCGATGCCATGACGATCAATTCAAATTTTATTTACCTTCAAAAAGCCATCAAGCAAAAAGATTATCTAAATAAAATCTCCACTAAAAAATTAAAAATTCCTCAATTGTAAAAACTATTTGTTAGGTAAATAAATTTTAGTACAAATTTAATTCAAACAAGCACAAAAAATAGTTTTATTTTTAGTGCATAATCTCGTTGAATTTTAAATGAAATAAATAACCTCCCCCTTGGCGGTGACATAATAAATGAGCGTAAATTTATTAAAATCTGTGCCTGGCTTGACTTAAACTCAAACAATTGCTCTACTTTTCTTAAGCGAAACATTTAATAAAAGCAACACTTTTCGAAAGGTTCACTTCTTATCCGCCAGTAATATTTTACATTGAACTATTTCCTGATTTTAAAACGAATTTCATACGAAGAAAGAAAATGCATTTATATAAACAACAATTAGTGTCAGTGGAGGAGAATTGACTGACAACATCACTTGATGAATGTTTTATAAGAGTGTAAGTAAATTTTAAATTTACACATGTATTTTACATGGATACATGCTACATACATACATACATACATAGATACCCTCTCGAACTAGTCTGAAACGACAAAAATGCTGTTCACCTTTTAACGCCAACACTTTACGAGATATGCTCGAATACCAATTTAAACAGCAACCAACAGCAATGCATGTGGTAAGAGCAAACAATTAAAGAGCAACAACAACATATCGGCAGCATCGAGTTTTAAGAATATCAGCAATATTTAATACCCGTCTCAAGATATTGGTAAATGGTAGAGCAACCGGCAAAATGTTGTTTATACATGAAAATGTTAATTTAAAAGGTTACCTGCTGCACAGTGGGCGTTTGAGTTATCAATTAAGTAACAGAAATAAAAAAAATTTAAACGAACTCTTCAAGGTCGTTGGAATTAAATTATGTATAAGATTGTAAATTCCATTCAGGTTCATCAAATAAATTCTTAAAATGTATAATTAGAGAATGATATTAAAATTTTTATAGAACAATTTTGATATTATTTTTTTTTTAATTTTCGATATTAAATTTTCATAGAAAATTTTCGATATTCAAATTTAAAAAAAAAATGTTCGATATTCAAATTTTTAAAAAAAATTTTTGATATTCAAATTTTTATAGAAAATTTTCGAAATAAATTTTTTTATAAAAAATGTTTGTTATTAAAATTTTTATAGAAAATTATCGATATCAAATGTTTTTAGAAAATTTTCAATATTAAATTTTTATCGAATATTTTCGATATTAAAATTTTTATAAAACATTTTCGATATTAAATTTTTTATAGAAAATTTTCGATATTAAAATTTGTATAAAACATTTCCGATATTAAATTTTTTATAGAAAATTTTCGATATTAAAATTGTTTATAGAAAATTTTCGATATTAAAATTTTTATAGAAAATTTTCGATATTAAATTTTTATAGAAAATTTTCGATATTATAATTTTTATAAAAAATTTTCGACATTAAATTTTTATGGAAGACTATCGATATTAAAATTTGTAAAAAAACGAAAACTTTCCATATAAAAATTTTTATATAGTAAGTAAGAGTGTTATATTCGGCTGTGCCGAATCTTATATACCCACCATCAAGTTGTGTTAAATTTAGAAACATATCTCATATATCTACAAGGGTGCAGCTAATTCAAAATCTGCACCAAAACTGGAAAAATCGCTAAGCTATTTGGTATTGTTGGTAAAACCTTTGGACTAAATTAGGTTTCCGTAGCTTTATAGTTCAACATTCAAAAATATTTTAGTGGTTTCCCCAGTATTTACTTTGATCAAAATTCGGTCTCATAACCAGGTATAGTTTTACATTAATAAGTTGTTAAATACTTTTCGTTGTGATTAATATGTAGTTAGGCTAAACACGTTAATAGTAATACGACAGGTCCATATATTTCGTTATGAGTTCCTAATGCATTCATCATATATAAAGTCTGGGCTGAACATTGATTGATGCCTATATAATTTCATAGGTGCAATCATAATATAATGAATGTACCTCCAAATCTTTTTGATTGTAGATATAAAAAGGGGATGTTATATATATAAGAATTATAGCCAAATGTTGACCGATTATAACAAAATTTTACACACTGGCCGGTATATATAGAGAGCTTATTCTTGCAAAATTTAGTGACCATAGCTATCATAGTTTCTAATTTAATAGCTTTTAACTGGCCTTTGCTAAAATTTTTGGTTTCCGTGAGTGTTTTTCACATGAAAGCTAAAGTCAAATATGGACTGATTCCTATAAAATTTGATAAACTGATCAAAAATTGCATAAAACTTCCCTATTTTAAATTTAATCGTCATAGCTATTACGATTCAATTCAATTATCAGCATTAATGTGTTTCCCGGGGCGGGGTTATATGGGAGCTCTAACTAAATTTGAACCGATTTTGTCCATTTTCAACACACATCTTTTTCATGATATCGAAAATACTTTTGTAAAATTTTGTCCCTCTAGCTCTTTTCGTTAAGGCGCTATCGTGCTTTTATCTGACGGACAGACGGACATAAACAACCTTTTCTTTATATATTTTTGTGTTTCCATAAGTTTTTTATATGGGAGCTATGGTCAAATGGTGACCGATTGTGAGGAAATTTTGCACACTGGCTGGCATTGACATAAGACTTCCTTGTGCTTAATTTAGTCTTACTAGCTCTTGTAGTTAAGGAGCTATCACGATTTTATCTGACGGACAGACGGACATAAATCCCCTTTTCTTTTTGAATTTTTGTGTTTTCGTAAGTTTTTTATATGGGAGCTAGGTCAAATAGTGACCGATTGTGACAAAATTTTGCACACTGGCTGGCATTGATATAAGACTTTCTTGTGCCAAATTTAGTGGTTATATCTGTTATACTTTTAGATTTATTGGCATTTAAGTGTATTTTGGGTGAAATTTAGCCTGTTTTCGTAAGTTTTTTGTATGGGACCTATGGCTAAATGTGAACCGATTTCGATGAAATTTTATATGCTGCCTAGTGCTTATCTAAAACTTATAGATACCAAATTTTGTCATCATAACTGTCATAATTTGTCATTTATTAGCAAATAAGCGATTAGCCTAGACGAGGTTATACGGGAGCTATGGCCAAATGCTAACCGATTTTGCCCAATTTCAATACCAAAATTTTCTCATAGATAAAGAATGTTTTTGCTAAGTTTCAGTTAGCTAGCTCTTTTCGTTTAGACGTTATCGTGATTTCAACAGACAGACAGACAGACAGACAGACAGACAGACAGACAGACAGACAGACAGACGGACATAGCTCAATCGTCTTAGAATTTCATAAGGATTCAGAATATATATCGTTTTTGATTTTTGAACCAATATTAAGGAAATTACAAACGGAATGACAATTTATAAAATTTTCTATACATTTTTTATACAAAATTTTCTATATAAAATTTTTTATAGAAAACTTTCAATATAAAATTTTTTATAGAAAATTTTCGATAGAAAATTTTTAACAGAAAATTTTCAAAATAAAATTTTTATAGATAATTTTTAGATATTAAACCACACAAAATTTTCTATATACAATTTTTTATAGAAAATTTTTTAATGAAAATTTTTGATAGAAAATTTTTAATAGAAAATTTTTGATATAAAATTATTATAGAAAATTTTAGTTATAAAACCTTTTATACAAAATTTTTCATATTAAATTTTTTATGAAAAATGTTCGATATTAAATTTTTTACAAAAAAATTTTTTATAGAAAATTTTCAATATTAAAATTTTTTATAAAAAATTTTCGATATTAATTTCTTTATAACAAATTTTCGATATTAAATTTTGTAAAAAAAATTTTTGATATAAAATTTTTTATAGAAAATTTTCGATATAAAATTTTTTAAAGAAAATTTTCGATATTAAAGTTTTTATTGAAAATTTTCGCTACAAAATTTTTTATAGAAAATTTTCGCTATAAAATTTTTTATAGAAAATTTTCGATATAAAATTCTTTATAGAAAATTTTTGCTATAAAATTCTTAATAGAAAATTTTCGCTATAAAATTCTTTATAGAAAATTTTCGATATAAAAATTTTAATAGAAAATTTTCGATATAAAATTTTTAATAGAAAAAATTGGAAAATTTTCGATATTAAATTTTTTTCTAGATAATGTTCGATACTAAATTTTTATAGAAAATTTTAGTTATAAAATTTTTTATAGAAAATTTTCGATATTAAATTCTTTTAAAGAAAATTTTCGATATCAAATTTTATATTAAAAATTTTCGATATTAAATTTTTTATAAAAAATTTTTGATATTAAATTTTTTACAAAAAGTTGTTGATATAAAATTTTTTATAGAAAATTTTCAATATAAAAATTTTTATCGAAAATTATTGATATAAAATTTTTTATGGAAAATTTTTAATGTTTAATTTTTTATAGAAAATTTTAGATATAATTTTTTTTTATATTTTCGATATTAAATTTTTATAAAAAATTTTCGATATTAAATTTTTTATAAAACATTTTTTTTTTATAAAAATAATTAAGTTCTTTATAGAAAATTTTCAATATTGAAATTTATTTGAAATTAATTTGAATTTATGGAAAATTTTCGATATTCCTGATTTTACAGAAAATTTTCGATATAAAATTAATGATAGAAAATTTTCGATATAAAATTTTTTTATAGAAAATTTTCGATATAAAATTTTTCATAGAAAATTTTCGATGTAATTTTTTTTTTAATTTTCTATATTAAATTTTTTATAAAAAAAATTTCCATATTAAATTGTTTATAGAAAATTTTCGATTTCAAATTTTTTATAGAAAATTTTCAATATATAATTTTTATAGAAAATTTTCGATATTAAAATTTTTATAGAAAATTTTCGATATTAAAATTTTTATAGAAAATTTTCGATACTAAAATTTTTATAGAAAATTTTCCAAATTAAAATTTTTATAGAAAATTTTCGATATTAAAATTTTTATAGAAAATTTTCGATATTAAAATTTTTATAGAAAATTTTCCATATTAAAATATTTATAAAAAGTTTTCGATATCAAAATTTTTATAGAAAATTTTCGATATTTAAGTTTTTACAAAGGTCTAAGAACTTATAATATGATGCCAAATAATGTTAAAAATGAAACAAACAATAATATTTTTAGAAAAAAATTTGTCAATTTTATTAAAAATGTAAATGAAATTTGAGCTTTAAAAGAGAAAAATAATGTTTTTTAAATGTAATCAAATGTAATGAAAAAGTATTAAGAATACTACTAATAAATAAATAATAATAATAATATAATATTAAATTTTTTATAGAAAATCTTCGATATTAAAATTTTTATAGAAAATTTTCGATATTAAAATTTTTATAGAAAATTTTCGATAAATAAGTTTTTACAAAAAAATTTTCGATATTAAATTTTTTATAGAAAATTTTTGATATTAAATTTCTTATAGAAAATTTTCAATATTAAAATTTTTTATAAAAAATTTTCGATATTAAATTTTATACAGAAAATTTTCGTTATTAAATTTTTATAGAAAATTTACGATATTAAAAATTTTATAGGAAATTTTCGATATTAAATTTTTATAGAAAATTTTCGATATTAAAATTTTTATAGAAAATTTTCGATATTAAAATTTTTATAGAAAATTTTCGATAGTAAATTTTTATAGAAAATTTTCGATATTATAATTTTTATAAAAAATTTTCAACATTAAATTTTTATAGAAGACTTTCGATATTAAAATTTGTAAAAAAAATTTTCAATGTTAAAATTTTTATACAAAATTTTTGATATTAAAATTTTTTACAAAGAATTAAAATTGATACAAGAAAATGTTTGATATCAAAATTTTTGTAGAAAATTTCCGATATTTAAATTTTTATAGCCAATTTTCAATATTCAAATTTTTATGATCATTTTCGATATTAAAATTTTATATACAAATTTTTCGACATTAAAAATATGGGAAATTTACAATATTGAAATTTTATCAATATTTCCAATTTGTCTGTGTCTTAGTTTATGTTTTGGTCAATGTCTTAGTCTATGTCTCAGCTCTGGATTTCATTTAGTATATGTCCATAGTGTAACATATTTTCTTAAAATATTACTCATTTAAACCACAAAATAAATTCTTATGACATATGTAACTACCCCATTGTGCAAAACATAAAAATACCTGAAATAGAAAAAAGCAATAGATCAAAAAGTCATAGAAATAATCCACCAAAATAACTAGAAACATGAAGTAACCAAACCACATCCATTCAACTCTTCATCCATCTTTGGCTGATGCATCTTCAGCAACAAACAGAAGTTGTCTCCATGAAAATGCAAATGTCAAACGTTAACTTTTGCTTATTTTAGTAACTCTCAGATTTTTCCTTAAGACTTGAAATCCAAAACTAGATGTTGTAGCTTCTAAAGCTGTTAAAACATGAATTTATCCCAGTAAAGTCATGAATTCTTTGTAAAACAAATTGCACAAATATGAAGAATTATATTTCTATTTGCTTGTAAATCATACAAGTGTATTTTGTCATCACATGACAGCAAAGCTAAGTCTTCTCTAACTCCCCGAAATTTATTTGTCGGGATTATTTACTTTGTCTGTCTGGTAGCAACAAATAGGAAATACGAAGAGGAAACGGAAGTAGAAATAGAAGAAAACATATGATTTGTAAAATTTTAAAAAGAAATTAAGGAAGTTGTATAATATTTCATCGCTTATGCAACATGTTCTTTTGAAGTTCTTTTTAGTTCTTTCCAGTCATTATGCATTTGCTGGCGCTGTTAAAACGTTACATAGTTTTTTGACATAGAGAATAAAATAAATGAATCAAAAGATGAACGAATACATGTATAATGTGTTAGTTTTTGTGTCATTGTTAGATTGTTGAATGTCAGTATTGTTGTTCTTGTTACTTTTTTGTCTATTTAAAATTTTATTTTTAACTTCCGTTTTAAATTTACATACCTTGAATTGAATTATTCTTTAGAATAAGTTAAAGCCATTCAATTCTTTTTGTCTAATTTAAGTTTTGGCCATTATAAGTTTGAATTAGTTATGAAGGTGGAGGTTGTTAAAATTTTTTGTAGTGGGGGAAATTTTAAATTTGAAATTATTGTTAAACATAGATAATGAATCATGTTTAGAAAACATGGCCTTTAAAAAGTTTAAAATTTGTTATTTATAAGAAATCATTAAACTATTTTTGACTTACTTTTTAAATATAGCATCTGCTTCACATCTAGAAAAAAACACCAATATTTCCTAGAATAAAGAAAAATTTATTAATATAATTTTTTAATAATGAAATTGTACTTAAAATAAAAGTTTTACCCAAAAAATAAAGTTATGACATACTTATAATAAAAATTTTCAATGAAAAATTCCTACAATAAGCTTTTGAAAAAATAAGAGTTTGGCCTCCGAAAAGCTGTTATGCATCCACGTGTCGTCTATGGTTACGAAACGGTAAAAAAAATTATATATCGAAAATATGCTACAGAAAAATTTTATATCGAAAATTTTCTATAAAAAAATTTTATATTAAAAATTTTCTATAGAAAAATTTTATATTGAAAATTTTCTACACAAAAATTTATATCTAAAATTTTCTATAGAAAAATTTTAAATCGAAAATATTCTATAGAAAAATTTGACATCGAAATTTTTCCTTAAAAAAAATGTTATATCGAATTTTTAATGGAAAAATTTTGTATCGAAAATTTTCTACAGGAAAATTTTATATCGAAAATTTTCTGTAGAAAAATTTTATATCGAAAATTTTCTGTAGAAAAATTTTGCATCGAAAATTTTCTATTAAAAATTTTATATCGAAAATTTTCTATTAAAATTTTATATCGAAAATTTTCTAGAGAAAAATTTTGTATCGAAATTTTCTATAGAAAAGTTTTATATCGAAAATTTTCTATAGAAACATTTTATATCGAAAATTTTCTATAAGAAAATTTTATATCCAAAATTTTCTATAGAAAAATTGTATATGGAAAATTTTCTATAGAAAAATTTTATATCGAAAATTTTCTATAGAAAAACTCCATATCGAAAATTTTCTATAGAAATAATTATATGGAAAATTTTCTATAGAAAAATTTAATATCGAAAATTTTCTTTAGAAAAATTTTATATCGAATTTATTACAGAAAAATTTAGTTTTGAAAATGTTCTATAAAAAAATTTTTATCGAAAATTTTCTACAGAAAAATTTTATATCGAAATTTTTTATAGAAAAATTTTATATCGAAATTTTTTATAGAAAAATTTTATATAAAAAAATTTCTATAGAAAAATTTTGTATCGAAAATTTTCTATAGAAAACTTTAGTACCAAAAATTTTCTATAGAAAAATTTAGAACCAAAAATTTTCTATAAAAAATTTTATATAGAAACAAAATTTTATATAGAAAAATTTTTTTATAAAAAAATAAAAAGCTTGTATCAAAAATTGTCTATAGAAAAAATTTTAATCGAAAATTTTCTATAGAAAAATTTTAATCGAAAATTTTCTATAGAAAAATTTTATATCGAAAATTTTCTATAGAAAAATTTTATATCGAAAATTTTCTATAGAAAAATTTTAATCGAAAATTTTCTATAGAAAAATTTTATATCGAAAATTTTCTATAGAAAAATTTTATATCGAAAATTTTCTATAGAAAAATTTTATATCGAAAATTTTCTATAGAAAAATTTTATATCGAAAATTTTCTATAGAAAAATTTTATATCGAAAATTTTCTATAGAAAAATTTTATATCGAAAATTTTCTATAGAAAAATTTTATATCGAAAATTTTCTATAGAAAAATTTTATATCGAAAATTTTCTATAGAAAAATTTTATATCGAAAATTTTCTATAGAAAAATTTTATATCGAAAATTTTCTGTAGAAAAATTTTATATCGAAAATTTTCTATAGAAAATTTTTATATCGAAAATTTTCTATAGAAAAATTTTATATCGAAAATTTTCTATAGAAAAATTTTATATCGAAAATTTTCTATAGAAAAATTTTATATCGAAAATTTTCTATAGAAAAATTTTATATCGAAAATTTTCTATAGAAAAATTTTATATCGAAAATTTTTTATAGCAAAATTTTATATCGAAAATTTACTATAAAAAAATTGTATTTCAAAAATTTTATATCGAAAATTTTCTTTAAAAAAATGTTATATAGAAAATTTTCTATGAAAAAATTTTATATCGAAAATTTTCTATAGAAACATTTTTTATAGATGATGAAAAAATGAAAATTTTATATCGAAAATTTTCTATAGCAAAATTTTTTTCTCGAAAATTTTCTATTAGAATATTTTATATTAAAAATTTTCTATAAAAAAATTTTATATCGAAAATTTTTTATGGAAAAATTGTGTATCGAGAATTTTTTTTAGGAAAAATTTTTATAAAAAAATTTCATGTCGAAAATTTTTCATAGAAAAATTTTATATTCAAAATTTTTTTCTCAAAAAATTTTATATCTAGAACTTTCTAAAGAAAAATTTTATATCGAAAATTTTCTATAGCAAAATTTTTCATCCAAAATTTTCTATAGAAAATTTTCTAAAGAAAAATTTTATATCGAAAATTTTCTATAGAAAAATTTTATATAAAAAAATTTTATATCGAACATTTTCTATAGAAAAATTTTATATCGAAAATTTTCTATAGAAAAATTTTATATCGATAATCTTCTATAAAAAAAATTATATTGAAAATGTTCTATAAAAAAAATTTTATAGAAAATTTTCTACAGAAAAATTTTATATCGAAAATTTTCTATAGAAAAATTTGATATAAAAAAAATTCTATAGAAAAATTTTCTATCGAACATTTTTTTATAGAAAAATTTAGTACCAAAAATTTTCTATAGAAAAATTTAGTACCAACAATTTTCCATAGAAAATTTTATATCGAAAATTTTCTATAGAAAATTTTATATAAAAAAATTTCTATAGAAAAATTGTATATCGAAAATTTTCTGTAGAAAAATTTTTATCAAAAAGTTGCTATAGAAAGATTTTCTATAGAAAATTTTATATCGAAAATTTGCTATAGAAAAAGTTTATATCCAAAAATTTTCTATAGAAAAATTTTATATCGAAAATTTTCTATAGAAAATTTTTATATCGAAATTTCAGTAAAAAAATTTTATATCGAAAATTTTGTATAGAACAATTTTATATCAAAAATTTTGTATAGAAAAATTTTATATCGAAAATTATTTTTATAAAAATTTTAAATTGTGTATCGAGAATTTTTTTTAGAAATTTTTTTTATAAAAAAATATCACATCAAAAATTTTTTTAGAAAAATTTTTTATAGAACATTTTTATATCAAAACTTTTCTATAGAAAAATGTTATATCGAAAATTTTCTACAGAAATATTAATTTAAAAAAAGAAAATTTTATATTAAAAATTTTAAATAGAAGAATTTTGCATTCAAATTTTTTCTTTAGAAAAAATGTATATCAAAAATTTCGATAAAAAAAGATTTATATCAAAAATTTTCATTAAAATTTTAAGAAATTGAAAGAAATTTAAAGTTTTCAAAAAAAGTTACCAGACCAAAGCATTATACAAAAAAATTCGAAAGATTACCAATTAAGTACAAAAACTTTACAATCACTCAAGTTTTTTTTTCCTTATTACTGTAATAGTTTTTTCGAAAAGACCTGAACATAAAATAATCCCAGTTTTAAGTTGACGCTGATTAATTCAAACTCCCCCGCTCCCACTCACACACACACAAACCTTCGCAAACCTAGAAAATAGGTTTGGATACAAAATGAATGAATGTTGCCGCATGACTCGACTTTAGGTTGAAGTTGTAGTCATACGCTAGCGTCTGTTGATCGATACGTGTTAGTTTTATATAAAAACAAAAATATTGTTTTTAATAATAGAAAAAATAACAAACAAATAAGAATAACAAATTTTTATGCATACAAATAAATAGTAAATGAAGAGGCCCAGTAGGAAATTAACAGTTGAAGACAAGTGATTCTATGAATTTTATTGGTTGTACGATTCAGAATAAGATTTTAAAAATTTCGATTCTATAAATGTTTTAAGGCAGATATTACATCAGTACAACCAAAATCTTCCTGACTTGATCTTAAAAGACTTAAGTCAATTACTACATTCAAAACTAATCGGGTGTCATAAGGATTTTTCGTTTAATTTAGCTCAGAAAGTCAGCAGTGTCTGTGACTTGATATAAGTGAGCCTCTAAATTACTCTTAGTAAAATTTCCATTAGGGCTTAACTTGTAAGAAAATAATCGATCGATGTTGCTGTTGGATTTAATTGCAATTGTGAGGTTGTAACTATAACTGTTATTGTTGCTGTTATTTTGGAGTTTAACTCTTGCATAATAATTGACAATGATAAATTTTATTATTGTTACTTTTATTTTATTCAGTTTTTTTTTTCCTTTTTTTTTAATTTGAAAAAAGTTGTATTTTTTCCAAAGGAATTTCAAGCCAATAGATTTCGGGAGATAAGATTGTGACAAAATGAATACCAAGAAATATATAAAAAAGTAACAACAATTTAATTCCTTCGGGATTTATATGGAACCAACAAAACATATCAAACATACGCAGATTGTCAGAAAAAACTGTAATGCAAACAAATGAATGTAAAGAGCAGCTGTTGAGGGCACAGTGGGTTAAAAATGAATAAATATTAAAGAAAATGAAGGGAAAAAATTCCATTAAAAAACTTTTGGTTTTAAGTTTCGTTCTTTAACTTAAGACACTTTCAATAATTTTAAAATTTATAATTTAAATTTTTGAAATTTTTGTTGTTTTTGACTCAATTTGCTTTTTTGCTTATATCTTTGGTAATAGTGCCAAACAAAATTTTATAAAAATATTTTGTGATTTCTTATACATTACAAAATGTCTCCTTGAAAAAGTTGTTTAGTTATCTAACTACTTTAGTCGTAAAAAAATTACAGAAGTCCAAAATTTATATTGCAATTAACTTATCATTAGAATTTAAGAATATTAATTTTTGCTTAAAGTTAATATTTTGCTGATATCTCGTATACCAAAGCATCAAATATATTTTAAAAAATATTCTATAATTTTTAAGATAATTCCTAATAAATATTTGAAAAATCCATTTAATTATCTCAACTTTTTAAGTCATAAAAAATCACCAAATTCAAAATTTGTTATTTCAAATTTCGATGTCCACTGTTCACAATTGACAACTTTATACAAAATTCATTATACTCAAGACTGCGTCTGTCATATTGGGATACCAGAAAACGTACATATAATTTTACACCTTTCTTTGTCATAAACTTAAGAGTTCATGTAACTTTTAATCAAACACTTGATTACCTTAAACATTCAGAAAACAAAAACAAGACGGAATGTACGGACAGATATTCATAGCAACTATAATGGCCACTCCTGTGCTAATGTAACCATAAAAATATAATAAATATTGAGTGGATATAAAAATTTAAATATTAAAAAAATTAAAAAAAAAAAACAAGTAAAAAAACACTTAATTCGGTCATATGGTACGCTACACTTCTAAGACACATGTTGACCGATGTTAAAGAATTCTTTTAACTTAATATTGTTACCAGTTTTAAATTTTCACAAGATTTGGTTATATTTGTAAAAACGGATCCTATATAAGATCTGGGACTAAATGTGGACCTAATGTATGTAAATTTTGAACTATCCAAATTTTATTATTTATACAAACATAAACAGTTGTTGAGATTTGAGAACTTTTTGTAATATTCGGGGGATTAATTAACTTTCAAAAGAAGGACAGCTATGAGACCTATGATCAAACACATCTCTAAGATTAATGTGGATCCATTGTTAAATAATTTAAAGTTTTCTTAACGCCTACACAAAACATGTCCATTAGAGTGCATCTTATTAAGCTAAATTGAACCGTTTTCTTTTTTCTTTTCAGTTTTCAGGAATTTCCTATGAAAAGTAAACTTTTGGAAAATTTCCTACAAAAAGTAAATTTTTGAAAAATTTCTTATAAGTAAATCTTTAAAAAATTTCCTATGAAAAGTAAATTTTTGAAAAATTTCCTATAAAAAGTAAATTTTTGAAAAATTTCCTAAAAGAAAGTAAATTTTTGAAAAGTTTCCTATAAAATTAAAATTTTTTAAAAATTTTCTATAAAAAGTAAATCTTTGAAAAATTTTCTATAAAAAGTTAATTTTTGAAAAATTTCCTATAAAAAGTAAATTTTTGAAAAATTTCCTATAAAAAGTAAATTTTTGAAAAATTTCCTATAAAAAGTAAATTTTTGAAAAACTTCCTATAAAAAGTAAATTTTTGAAAAATTTCCTATAAAAAGTAAATTTTTGAAAAATTTCCTATAAAAAGTAAATTTTTGAAAAATTTCCTATAAAAAGTAAATTTTTGAAAAATTTCCTATAAAAAGTAAATTTTTGAAAAATTTCCTATAAAAAGTAAATTTTTGAAAAATTTCCTATAAAAAGTAAATTTTTGAAAAATTTCCTATAAAAAGTAAATTTTTGAAAAATTTCCTATAAAAAGTAAATTTTAAAAAAAAATTCCTATAAAAAGTAAATTTTTGAAAAATTTCCTATAAAAAGTAAATTTTTAAAAAAATTTCCTATAAAAAGTAAATTTTTGAAAAATTTCCTATAAAAAGTAAATTTTTGAAAAATTTCCTATAAAAAGTAAATTTCTTAAAAATTTCCTATAAAAAGTAAATTTTTGAAAAATTTCCTATAAAAAGTAAATTTTTGAAAAAATTCCTATAAAAAGTAAATTTTTGAAAAATTTCCTATAATAAGTAAATTTTCGAAAAAATTCCTATAAAAAGTAAATTTTTGAAAAATTTCCTATAAAAAGAAAATTTTTGAAAAATTTCCTATAAAAAAAGTAAATTTAAAAAAAAAATCCTATAAAAAGAAAATTTTTTAAAAAATTCTTATAAAAAGTAAATTTTTGAAAAATTTCCTATGAAAAGTTAATCTTTACAAAATTTCCTATAAAAAGAAAATTTGTGAAAAAATTCCTATAAGAAGTAAATTTTTGAAAAATTTCCTATAAAAAGTAAATTTTTAAAAAATTTCCTATTAAAAAAGTAAATTTTTAAAAAATTTCCTATGAAAAGTTAATCTTTAAAAAATTTCCTTTAAAAAGTAAATTTTTGAAAAATGTCCTATAAAAAGTAAATTTTTGAAAAATTTCCTATAAAAAGTAAATTTTTGAAAAATTTTCTATAAAAAGTAAATTTTTGAAAAATTTTCTATAAAAAGTAAATTTTTGAAAAATTTCCTATAAAAAGTAAATTTTTGAAAAATTTCCTATAAAAAGTAAATTTTTGAAAAATTTCCTATAAAAAGTAAATTTTTGAAAAATTTCCTATAAAAAGTAAATTTTTGAAAAATTTCCTATAAAAAGTAAATTTTTGAAAAATTTCCTATAAAAAGTAAATTTTTGAAAAATTTCCTATAAAAAGTAAATTTTTGAAAAATTTCCTATAAAAAGTAAATTTTTGAAAAATTTCCTATAAAAAGTAAATTTTTGAAAAATTTCCTATAAAAAGTAAATTTTTGAAAAATTTCCTATAAAAAGTAAATTTTTGAAAAATTTCCTATAAAAAGTAAATTTTTGAAAAATTTCCTATGAAAAGTAAATTTTTGAAAAATTTCCTATAAAAAGTAAATTTTTGAAAAATTTCCTATAAAAAGTAAATTTTTGAAAAATTTCCTATAAAAAGTAAATTTTTGAAAAATTTCCTATAAAAAGTAAATTTTTGAAAAATTTCCTATAAAAAGTAAATTTTTGAAAAATTTCCTATAAAAAGTAAATTTTTGAAAAATTTCCTATAAAAAGTAAATTTTTGAAAAATTTCCTATAAAAAGTAAATTTTTGAAAAATTTCCTATAAAAAGTAAATTTTTGAAAAATTTCCTATGAAAAGTAAATTTTTGAAAAATTTCCTATAAAAAGTAAATTTTTGAAAAATTTCCTATAAAAAGTAAATTTTTGAAAAATTTCCTATAAAAAGTAAATTTTTGAAAAATTTCCTATAAAAAGTAAATTTTTGAAAAATTTCCTATAAAAAGTAAATTTTTGAAAAATTTCCTATAAAAAGTAAATTTTTGAAAAATTTCCTATAAAAAGTAAATTTTTGAAAAATTTCCGAAAAAAAATGTATTTATAAAAAAATTTCCTAAAAAAAGTAAATTTTTGAAAAATTTCCTAAAATAAGTAAATTCTTGAAAAATTTCCTATAAAAAGTGAATTTTTGAAAAATTCCTATAAAAAGTACATTTTTGAAAAATTTTCTATAAAAAGTTAATTTTTGGAAAAATTTCCTATAAAAAAGTAAATTTTTGAAAAATTTCCTATAAAAAGAAAATTTTTGAAAAATTTCCTATAAAAAAAGTAAATTTAAAAAAAAAATCCTATAAAAAGAAAATTTTTTAAAAAATTCTTATAAAAAGTAAATTTTTGAAAAATTTTCTATAAAAAGTAAATTTTTGAAAAATTTTCTATAAAAAGTAAATTTTTGAAAAATTTCCTATAAAAAGTAAATTTTTGAAAAATTTCCTATAAAAAGTAAATTTTAGAAAAAATTCCTATAAAAAGTACATTTTTGAAACATTTCCTATAAAAGGTAAATTTTTGAAAAATTTCCTATAAAAGTAAATTTTTAAAAAATTAAAAATCATTCCGCCATTTTTTCAGTGTATTTTTTTTTCAATTGTAGGAAATTGCAAATATTTTTAAATATCAATAAAAACAATCTTAGACTCGTACTACTATGAAAATAAGTTTAAGTTTCATTCTGTTCGAGTAAATATTTTTTTAGAATTTAATTATTATTATTATGTTTGAAGAAATTAAAATATTAATCCACTTTCAAAACAAATAATTTTGAAATTTTAATTTTGCTTGAATAATATTTTCTTTTAAATTGAAATATATATGGGACTTAAACCACTCTTGAAATAAAAATTTGTATCAAATCGTTAACTACAAAATGTTTGACTGTCAATATTTTAGTAGGTTTTGTAAATTTTAAATTAATTACTTTTCGCATAGTAATTTCCACAATTGGAAAACCTTTCCCCATCATTAACTTAATTTTTTTGGAGTGTGAACTTATTCCACTTCCCAAATAAAGTCTTCATATAATTTGTAATCGTCTAAGTTTAGTTCTTTTTATACGTTCCTTATGAAATAAAACCAATTTTCGGAAAAATCGGAAAAAATTTGCAAAACTCTGTCCCTAAAAAGTTTTTTTATATTCAGATGCTCCTCCTCAATAGCCATGTGAAATTTCATGATAATTGACTTTAAAAGTTCTTGAATTATTTCCCTATTTTTTCCAACCCACTGTGCTCCATATGTCGTTATTTAGACACATGTTTAAGCTTTTTGTTATTTTTTATTTCTTTTACATCGATGGCGTGTTATTGCTGTAGGCTTGCTGCCGATGGAGGCTGCTGTGATAATTCACTGCGACAAACAAAATGAAGTAAAAGTTTCTGTGATGTATTGTCGAGGTATTGTCGAGTACAATAACACTATGTTTTCGGAATTTTCAAAACATCCCCAAAATCTTGATTTACGGATAAAAACCCGGGATATTGGGTCAAATTTCGACGAAAAATTGAAATCAGACAATTTTTAACGGATTTTTAAACATGAACTCTGGTTGTATTAGCTATCAAGAATACCTTTTAAGTGAAATCATTAATAGGATGGATCCTATAAGAAACTATAGTGTAACAACGACCCGAAAATATAAAAATGAGAAAAAAACCGGAAAAAATACATTTGGTGTAAAAATACTCACATGAATCTAGAGTATATTTTAAAGAACTAAAGATCTTTAAAAAGGACTAAGCTTTTTCTTTCGATATCTGCCAAAACAATTAAAATTTGTTCTTATTTGTCTTTGTTAGGGAGTGATAAGTGCATACGGGTATGAAAAACCGGATTTTTACCCGTAACTCAAGATTTTGGGAGTGTTTCAAAAATTTTAAAAACTGAGTGTTGTTCTACTCGACAGTACCTACCAGAAAAAATGGTATCCCAGAAACTTTTATTTCATTTTATTTTAATAAAAATTAAAAATTACACAAATTGATGTCGCCGTGACTACGTTACAAACACCTGCATTAATCCATAATACCCCATCCCAGTATAGAGTATAAAAATTCCAAAAAAAAAAAAATTAAACCAAACAATTCATTTATGAGCCGCAATACTAAGAAGTATTCGTCACTCCAAGCCATCAAACAGCCACCAATCAATCGTTTTGTTGCCAGCAACAAAACAGAAAACTTCACTTCATATGAATTTCAATTCAAAATTCGAATGTGAATACGAACGAACAAACGAACGAACGAATGTAACTGTAAGTGTGTACGGATTTATGCAAATATCTTTGTTTCAATACAATATTTTGGTTTTATTTTATTTGTATTTTTTCATAAATTTTTAAGCCTGGTTCAGATGGTAAAATGGATAAAAAAAGACATTCGACGACAACAAAAGATTGGCTGTTAGTCCGTCCGTTGTCAGTAGATACTATAGTATCATATATGTATGCCTGGAGTGACTTTTACCAGAGCAGTTACCTTTCGGATTTTTTTGTATATTTTTTTATATATTGTATTTAAAATCTTTTTTATTTATTGTAAACTTTGTTTCTTTCATTTTATTTATTTTTTTTTCCCAACAAGTGAACAATAATAAATCAATAAAAATGTGTAACGAATGATATGGTTTTTGTTTCTTTTTCTGGGATTTTTATGCATTTTATTGGTTTTATTTATTTATATTCACCTTCAATTTATTCGAAGAACCACAAAAAAAAACAAGAAAGAATTGGCAGCAAAAAAATTTTTAAATAAACAAAAATATTTATATTCTGACATTTCTGCTGCGTTAAAAGTTACAAATGTGCCACAACTGATAAAAAGCCATGTCCTTTAACTTGTTAAGAGCAATACGGCAACAGAAACAACAACAGAAATTGCACCAATATTCACGGCAACATAAGCAACTGTTGCTGGATTTTACTTGACGTATAAATATTCTATAAAGCTGTCATTCAACGGTTTAAGTTTTTATGATGAAGTTAAAATAAAGCGATAAATCTTGAAATGAATTTTCGAAAAAAAATATTGAGAATTTATTTATCTTTTTTTTTAAACTTGTCAAGGATATTCATTAAAAATCAGCTTTTGTTTGGATGGAATTCATGAATTTTTTGAATATTCCAAGTCTATTTATAAGTAGTATTGAGGACCTTTTCTAGAAATCATTAACACAAGAGCTTCAAAGTAAAGTCTTACTCATTGAAAATCTTCATTGAATTGCCTGTCAGCATCAGATTTTGAAGATGGAAACTATGACTATGCTATGGGCTGGACAACATACCAGTATATAGCCTAGACTGAAAAATACTCGTAGACTGAGGAAAAGATTAAGATCCAGGGACCGAAAATAACTGTTATTTTTGAATTTTTGATTAATTTAATTAAAGCAACCGCAAGGAAATGTCGGAGTATTAAACCAAGTATACCATTTTGATAGTCTAAACCAAATTTTCATAAAATGCGATGGTTATTAAAAATCAGATTTTTATTTTTTAGAAAAAAAACAACAGTTTTTTTTTATTTTTTGAGCAAAAATAACAGTCATTTTTAACTTTTATTTTTTCGAGCAAAAATAAAAGTTATTTTTTAACTTTTATTTTTTCGAGCAAAAATAACTGTTATTTTTGACTTCTATTATATCGAGCAAAAATAAAAGTTATTTTTTGACTTTTATTTTTTCGAGCAGAAATAAAAGTTATTTTTGTGTTTCCAACCCCAATTATGATTACAAAACTCAACTCCATAAATTTTTGAGCATATATAAATTATTTTCACTAGAAAATTATCTTTTTCAATAAATTTATCATAACTTCAAACAAAAATAACTTTTATTTCTGCTCGAAAAAATAAACGTCAAAAAATAACTTTTATTTCTGCTCGAAAAAATAAAAATCAAAAAATAACTTTCATTCTTGCTTGAAAAAATTAAAGTCAAAAATAACTGTTATTTTTGCTCGAAAAAATAAAAGTTAAAAAGTAACTTTTATTTTTGCTTGAAAAAATAAAAGTCAAAAATAACTGTTATTTTTTATCGAAAAAATAAAAGTCAAAAAATAACTTTTATTTTCCGACTTTTACGATGAAAGTTATAACAGTTACGGTCCCTGTTAAGAACTATACTATGAGGTCGACTATGAACTAAGCTAAAGAAATGAACTATGAACTAGATTTTAAAATAGACTATGAACTGGACTATGAACTTAACTTTGAACTAGACTTGATACTCGACTAAAATCTAGGCTACAACATATGGTTTGTGTCAATAATAACTAAGTACCTGGTTGACCAAGCCTTGCTCGGAGACTTATAATAAACATTTCGAGGCAAATTTTTAAATTTTCATATATTTTATTTTATAAAGTACTAAAATAAATTCAGAGGAAAAACATTACACAAATATCCAAATAATTTTGAATCATTTTGTCCGATCAACACATGATCAAATACATAGTTTACAATTCAACTCATTTTAATTATGGAAATTGGTCATAAAAACTTAGAAACCTCCGTCGATTCATGCTAAGATTATAGCCTGATCAAATGCACAGTTTGCGATTGAATTCTTTTAAGTAATTTTATGAGGCGCCACCTGTCGGAAATTGGTTAAATCAACTAAGAAGCCTTCGTTGGCTCATGCGCAACAACTTTGCTAAAGATCATAGCATGATTAAATGCACAGTATACGATTTAATTCATTTTGAGTAAATTTCAGTGGCGCCACCTCTCGGAAATTTGTCGTACCAAATAAGAAACAATCGTCTGTTAACAACTAACAACTTTACTAATGATCATAGCATGATCAAATGCACAGTTTACGATTTAATTCACTTTGAGCAATTTCAGTGGAAATTGGTCATATCTGCAACAACTTTTCCAAAGATCGTAGCATGATCAAAAGCACAGCTAACGATTTAATTAGCTTACTTTGAGTAAATTTCAGTGGCTTCACTTGTCGAAAATTACTCATACCAACTAAAAAACCTTCGTCGGCTCATGTGCATATCAAATGCACATTTTACGATTTTTAATTTTGAATAATTTTCAGTGGCGCCACCTGTCGTAAATAAGCCTTAACAACTTTGTCTGCTCATGCGCAACAACTTCGATAAAGAGCATAACATGATCAAATACTATTATGAACATGCAGACAGACAAACATTCATATGTTTAAAAGTTATAACATTACTAATTTTTCCCCTTTTTTATCCCCTAATTTCAAAAAAGTTCCATATGCATATTTGGTACTTCTGTGGACCCATGGAATTCGGTACATTTTACAAAAAAGCAGTTGACAGTGTTAAGTTATCATTTTATCAGTTTTTTTTACCCATTTTGGCCCCCAAAATCAAAAAAGTACAAAATATGTGTTCAATATTTATACCCTTCACCACCATAGGTCGAAAGGGTATTATAAGTTTGTGCTGATGTATGTATATTTGTCTTAGACCCAATAGGCTTAGAATCACTTTCTGAGTCGATTTAGCGATGTCCGTCCGTCCGTCTGGCTGCCTGGCTGGACCCCCATGTAAACCTTGTAATCAAACTACAGGTCGCAATTGTCAAGATAATTTGACGAAATTTTACACAGATCATTTTTTTGATAATGGGACCATGGCTATTGCAATTCGTCAAAATCGGTCCATTATTTATGGTACCTTCCATAGTTCCCACCTCCCGGAATTGATATTTTGGCCACAAAAATCAATATTTTTTCATGAAATTTAAAAAATATACTGCTTATGTAAACTTAAATCACCATACCCAATTTCGTTGAAATTGGTCCACATTTGACCGTAGCTTTCATACAAACTTATGTGTCAAAACGCACTAAATGGGACAAAAATCACTAAAACGCAGTCAAACCTGAAGATAATGAGAATTTTAAGTTTATTTTTTGCAAACATAATTTCTGTAACAACTGTAATCAATTTGCCAAATTTTGAGATAATCGGTCCTCATTTGACCCTAGCTGTCATATAAGTCCAAATGACGGAAACAGCTTAAATATGTAAGTTTTGAGAAAATGTTTGTATGATGGCAAAATTTAGCAACTATTTGTCTTTATACAGGAAAAAGAACAACTTTGACATAAGTGATAAGGGTATCGCATGGTCCGGCCTGACCGACTATAGCACTTTCTTACTTGTTTTTTCACATCTATTGATTGCAGTACAAAGTTCATTTCTATATGCTTTGGTTCAAAAGATAAGAGTGATTTTAAAAATGCACCAAAAAAACTATTTTCACCCTTTTTACTCCTTATCGGGCTTTGTTAAAAAAAAAAAAATACCAAACACCTGTCCACTTTTTTTAACAGCTGTTCAAAACATAATTTAAATTTTGTTTCTTCTATTCTAAGGTTTTAAGAATATTTGTAAAAACCTTTCAGATAGGACCAAATTTTGCGAAAGTTAAACGGACATAAAGGTTTTACACAACCGATGTGGGTAACTTTGGTCCACTGTGCTACCGACAGATACGTCCATAAACATTGCTCTAAAAGCCCAAATTCTCTTCTGCTGATGTTCCAAATTTTGTCAAAACCTATCCATAAGCTTAATTTACTTAAAATTAATACCAAAAAAACCCCATATATTACCAAGATGTGGTGTACCACATTACCAGCATATTCACTAAAATCCGTTCAGAAGTTAAGATATTGATCAGTTAGTACCAAAAAAACTTATACATTACCAAGATGTGGTGTACCACATTACCTGCACATTTGTTGAAAACGATAGGATTTTGAAAATTTTCTCAAATATCTCTAAAATTATAGGTTAAGTTTTTTCTCAAAATATCTGAGACAACGCGTGTATCATGTCAAATTTTAATCGAACAATAATTAAAAATTGCCGATCTAATTGGTATACCACATTACCCGCATTTCGTTTATAATTTAGTTTTTTAAAAACCGCATTCATAATCAAAACCATTGAAGGTAGAGTTTTGAAACTTTAGGCAAAATGTTTTTATCAAATGCTAATCATTAGAACAAAATGTGGCAGGATTAAGAGGAACCTCTACAATCTTAAATGGAGGGACAGCTCAGCAAATCGGGTTTTAGCAAAACTATTTAAAAAATAATTTTTAAATATTGGATGCAAAATGTTCTATGAATTTATCATTTGCCCCACAAAATACTCCATAATTATAATTAGTTTTGTTACTGATAACTTGGGGTGCTTTTGATGTTAAATATTTTTTGTTTGGCTTCATTTCATTCGCTCGTTTTCATTCATTATTTCGAATTCAAGTTTAAATTGAAAGGTGGTCAACCGGTAAACAAATCATAGACCGTCAAATGAACATGTTACACATATGTATATTTATATCCTACACCAGCATAGAGGGAAAATTGTAATATATGTTTGTTGTAATGTTTGTAACATACAGAAAAATGTATCTGACATTTGCCTACCGATCGTGGGAGAATCTGGTGGTTAGCTTAGATCAGTACTATTTGCTATCTTAAAGATAATTTAAAGAAGTTTTGGTATCTTCCACAAAGGTTTCTAAAATCCATTTGCGAGTATTGTCGATATAAATAGAAATAACTGTCTTTTTTTGGAGTTGGCCCATTTTTACTAAAAAGGAATGAAACTAAAATTATATTTTTGAAAATTCAAAAAAGATCGAATATGTCAAACTCGACCATAAATATTCCAAATAATACTAGCCTTTTGAAATTCACAATAACGCTATTAGTTATATTTGAAGATATTAAAAATTTTATGTTTAATTGTTGTACAAATAAATTTTTGTATAAAATGTTATCAAATTACAAAATTTCGAAAAAAAATTTTTCACATTTGACCCTAGCTCCCATATAAGATGCAATAACGGAAATGACATAAATACAAAGTTGGGTATTTTCCAGGGACCGAAAATAACCGTTATTTTTTAATTTTTGATTAAAAAAAAGCAACCGCAAGAAAATGTCGGAGAATAAAACCAAGTATACCATTTTGATAGTCTTGGACCAAATTTTCATAAAATGCGATGATTTTTAAAAATCTGCTTTTTATTTTTTAGAAAAAAAAATAACAGTTATTTTTTGATTTTTATTTTTTGAGCAAAAATAACAGTTATTTTTAACTTTTATTTTTTCGAGCAAAAATAAAAGTTATTTCTTAACTTATATTTTTTTGAGAAAAATAACAGTTATTTTTTGATTTTTATTTTTCAAAGCCAACATAACTGTTATTTTTTACATTTATTTTTTCGAGCAAAAATAAAAGTTATTTTTAACTTTTATTTTTTCGAGCAAAATAACAGTTATTTTTGAGTTCTATTATTTCGATCATGAATAAAAGTTGTTTTTTGACTTTTATTTTTTCGAGTACAAATAACAGTTATTTTTGACTTTTATTTTTCGAGAAGAAATATTAATTATTTTTGTGTTTTCAACCCCAATTATGAATGCAAAACTCAACTCCATTAATTTTTGAGCATATGCAAATTATTTTCACTGAAAAATTATCTTTGTTAGAAAAAAATAAAATAAATTTATCATGAACAAACAAAACAGAAATAACTTTTATTTCTTCTAGAAAATATAAAAGCCAAAATATTACTTTTGTTTCTGCTCAAAAAAATAAAAGTCAAATATAACTGTTATTTTTGCTCAAAAACTAAAAGTCCTGTTTTATTTCAAACATTTGCTGTCTTAAGATCATGTTATAAAAATGGCAGATTTTTGCCATCTTTGTTTTTTTTTTAATTTTTAAAAATAAAAAAAAAATTATAAAAATGGATTTGTTTATATTAAAGTCCAAATAACTCCGAATCCGTTATACATATAAACAAGTAAGAAAGCGCTATAGTCGGTCAAGCCCGACCATACGATACCCTTCACCACTAAGGTCAAAGGTGTTATTTTTCCTGTATAAAGACAAATATTTGCTAAATTTTGCCATCATACAAACATTTTCTCAAAACGTATATATTTAACCTGTTTCCGTCATTTGAACTTATATGAGAGCTAGGGTCAAATGTGGACCGATTATCTCGAAACTTGGCAAATTGATTACAGTTGTTACAAAAATTATGTATGCAAAAAATAAACTTAAAATTTTCAATATTTTTAGATTTACGAGCGTTTTAGTGATTCTTTTTGTCTCATTTAGTGCGTTTTTAAAGAAGAGTTTGTATGGGAGCTATGGTCAAATGTGGACCGATTTCAACAAAATTTGGTACAGTAATTTTAGTTAACATAAGCAGTATTTGTTTTAAATTTCATGAAAAAATATTGATACTTGTGGCCAATATGTCAATTCCGGGAAGTGGGACCTATGGGAGGTACCATAAATAATTGACCGATTTTGACCAATTTCAATAGTTATGGTCCCATTATCAAAAAAATTATCTGTACCAAATTTCGTCAAATTATCTTTAGATTTGCGACCTGTAGTTTAATTACAAGGTTTACATGGGGGTCCAGCCAGCCAGCCAGCCGGCCAGCCAGCCAGCCAGACGGACGGACGGACATCGCTAAATCGACTCAGAAACTGATTATAAGCCTATTGGTATACTAAAAGGTGCGTCTAAGACAAATATATCTATGCGTTACATACATCAGCACAAACTTATAATACCCTTTCCACCTATGGTGGTGAAGGGTATAAAAATTGTTTTAAAGGTATTTAAAGCAAATTTATTAGTTGTTATATTCTAAGACTTTTAACAAAATCGGGCAACACATTCCATACACATGATAAAATCAATTGATGAAAAATGTTATATTTAACAAAATTTAGTCAAACATTTTAAAGATAAATTGCTTTCGACTGCTTTTCTAAATGTTATATAACTCGGTAAACATGTGACTCAAGGTTCATTGTATACCCTATCCCCGATTTTAGGTTTAGATTTTGTTATTGTACTAGTGTAGGGTTACAAATAGTTTGTCTTGATCAACTTTAACATTTTTTTTGCTCGCTTTTTTTAGCAAGTGTTACATTTTTTTCCATCTTATTTATCATTTCATTTGAAAAATGTTATTATTTACGAGGTGTTCATTTAATTATTTTGTTAATGTTTTTATAATTTGTTCATACTAATTTTAAATGAAGACCTTCCACTCGACGTTTAGTGTTAATGAATATTTTAGTTTTTATTTAAATTTAAGCTATTTCATGCGTTAGCTATTAAATTTTGAAAGATGTTTATTTGTTTCTTTTTTTTGTGAAAAATGTTGAATTACTAAAACTATAATTAAAACTAGAAGAAACAAAAACAAAAAAGTGCCTAATTGTTTCAACACACCCTACAAGAAAATGTATGAATGAATGATAAAAAAAAAGCATTTAATATAGACCAAGGTCGAATAGTCAATTAATCATAAATATTTGATTCTGTATGCAAAATTTTGACAGTTTCAAAATCTTTACAATAATACAGTTTTAATAACTGTAATCTGCTCTTCAGCTTTTGATTCGAATAATTATAATTAGAAATCAATCAATTTTCAATTAATTGAAGAATTTTCATTTGTTTGTAAAATATCATCACAATTTCCTTATTTATGGGTTAATGAACCCTCTCATGGTAGTTATAATTTGACATTCAGCTAAATATTTTGGGTTTTTTTTACAAAACGATTCCGCTTTTCCAAATACTGTATTTTATTTGCACATTTTTTTCTCAATAAAGATTGAAGACGAAGATTTGTTTACATTTACAAAACTTTATATGAAGGCAAAGATAATCATTATAAAATACGAGGGCAAATCAATAAGTCCGTCTTAGTTAAAACACGTGTTAAAACATACGTCTTAGTTTAATAAATTTTATTTAATAGCTGTTAATTACTAAATAAGGGAAGGATCTAAGCAATCTATGTATATAAAAATCAATGCCACTTTTCGGTGTAACTCTATAACTCCAGAACGGGCTAACCTATCCAAACCAAATGTTTAGGCTTTGTTTGGACTATTTAGTAAATGGTTAATGTGAAGTTTGCTCAAAAGCTGTTCTTCATTTATCACATTTTTTGCAAAAATTAAGTTTTTTTTTTTTGAGTTTATAAAATCCATGGAAATTTTTTATATTTACGTACAAATTGTATAAAGTAGTTTCCATATATTGTATAAACTCTATAAATTATCTTCTATATATATACAAATTTGATAATGTAATGATCTTTAGCAAAGTTGTTACGCATGAACCGGCGAACATTACCAAGTTGGAATGTATAAGTTTCGACAGATGGCGCAACTGAAAATTACTGAAATTAAATTTAGTCGCGAGCTATTAATTTGATCATACTACGATGTTTAGCAAAGTTGTCGCATGAGCCAACGATGGTTTCAAAGTTGGTATGACCAATTCCCAACAGGTGGCGCCACAGAAAATTACTCAAAACTAAGTAAATCATAAGCTGTACATTTGAGCATGCTATTATCTTTATCAAAGCTGTTGCGCATGGGCCGCCAAATGTTTTAATTTGGTGAGACTAATTTTCGCCAGATGGCGCCAAATCTAAATTAATGGAGTCGAAATTAATTGAGTCGTAAATTGTGCATTTGATCATGCTATGATCTAAAGCAAGGTTGTTACGCATGGAGGTTTCTAATGTCATTCCTTCAAATTAATTTTTGTTTGTGGCGCCGCAAAGCTCGCAGGGTACAGCTAGTTAATCCATATATTCAGCTGTTTTTTTTAATATAAAAATCTAAAGTAAACACTTTTCAGTACAAAAATTTGTAATAGAAAATTTTTCGATATAAAATTTTAGTAGAAAATGATTGATAAAAATTGTTCGATACAAAAAACTTCCATAAAAAATGTTTGTATAAAAATTGTCAATCTAAAAATTTTTGACATAAACATTTTTTGACATTAAAACTCGTTGTTTATTAAAATTTTAATTTTTATATAATTTTTTGTACAAAATCTTAATTTTTCGATACAAAAATTTTTAAATAAAAAAATTTTTGGTATAAAAATATTCAATATTTTTCAAAAACTAACAAAATTGTCGAGATGTAAATATTATTCAAAAAGAAGAAGTTACTCGCACTTTATCCCAGTCTATTGCATTGATTTATTAATGTAATAGACAATTGATTGATAAAAGCCAAAAAATGTTTGTGGGGTCAACCAACTCCCCGTCACGTTTCGATTGAGGAGTATCCCTACTTTTAGAGAGATCGGAAACCTCGTATTATTACCTATTTACAAAAGCAATAATTACGAATTATGTTTGTAAATCAAAGATGAAAGCTCAGATTATCGACTGAACAAATGAAAACACAAACATTTTTTAGTCTCAGTGAAGAAAGATGAAACTGAAAAATGTTTGTGTTTACTTTTTAAGCTCTTACCTTTGGTTTACAAATATAATTCGTAATGATTGTGTTTGTAAAATAGGTAATATTTTGACTTTTTCGATCTGTCTAAAAGTAGTGATACATCTCCAGAAGGTGATGGCCTAACCATCGAAATTGACTTTTATCAAAAAATTGTCTATTATATTAATAAATAAATGTAACATACTAGTATTAAATACGAATATTTTTTTCTTTTTGAATAAAAAATTATTTAATATAAACATTTTCAAGGAAAAATTAAAAAAAAAAAAATTTAATAGAAAATTTTAAGGTATAAAAATTTTTAAAAGAAATTTTTTCAAAAAAAATCAGTCTACTACATTAATAAATAAATGTAATAGACTGGGATTAAGTGCGAATAATTTTTATTTTTAAATAAAAAATTCTTTGATATAAAATTTTTCAACGAAATATTTTTTGATAAAAAAATAATTTCAATAGAAAATTTTTCGGTATAAAAATTTTTAAAGAAAATTTCAAAAAAAAATTTAGTCTAAAATTTTTTGACATACAAATTTTTCGATATAAAAAAATGTTAATGGAAAAGTTTTCTATATAAAAATGTTTAACAATTTTTCGACCTTAAAACATTTTTCGATGTAAAAACTTTTAAAGGAAAAATATTGCAATAAAAAAATTTTTCAGTAAAAAAAATTTTTGACATTCAAATTTTTTGATTCACAAATTTTCAGGTGAAAAGTACAATTTTCAATAAAAACTTTTAATATAAATTTTTATTTTAAGTGAAAAGTTTTTCTATATAAAAAATTTTCATAGAAAATTTTACGAGACAAAAACATTCTTGATATAAAAATTTTCAATAGAAAATTTTTTTGTGTAAAACTTCCAATAGAAAATTTGTCGATAAAAAAAATTAGAAGTACAAACTTTTATAAAAAATTTTCATAGAAAATTTTACGAGACAAAAACATTCTTGATATAAAAATTTTCAATAGAAAATTTTTTTGTGTAAAACTTCCAATAGAAAATTTCTTGATAAAAAAAATTATCAATAAATAATTTTTCGATATAAAAATTATTAATATAAAATGAAAATTTTTATACATATATTAAAATTATTAAAGGATTTTTTTTTATAAAAATGAATTAAAATAAAATTTTCGGTATAAAAATTTTTAAAAGAAAATTTTTCAAAAAAAATTTCAGTCTAAAATTTTTCGATATAAAAAAATCTTAATGAAAAGTTTTCGATATAAAATTTTTCAACAGAAACAATAGACAATTTTTCGACCTAAAAAGATTTCTCGATATGAAACTTTCAATAGCGAAATTGTTAAAAAATTTCTGCAGAAAATTTTTTGACATAAAAATTTGTCGATTCACAAATTTTCAGGAGAAAAGCGGTTAATATACAATTATACAATAAAAACTTTAAATAAAACTCTTTTTTATTTTGAATAAAAAATTGTTCTAGATATACATATACAAATTTTTAATAAAAAATTTTTCGATACAAAAAGTTTTTGATATAAACTTTCAATAGAATATTTGTCGACACAAAAATTTCCAATACAAAAATTTCCAATACAAAATTTTTCGATACCAATGTAAACTTTTAGTAAAAAAGTTTTCTATAAAAAATCTTCTAAAACAAACTTTCAATTGAAAACTGTTTTCATTTTCAATACAAAATTCTTACTTTTTTATTAGAAAACTTTTCTATTTTCAACAAAAAATTTTCGATAAAAAAATTTTCAATAGTAAAATTTTTGATGTAAAAATTTTTACTCTAAAATTATTCAAACTAAGAAAGTTTGATAGAAAATAATTCTATACAAAAAACTTTTAAAAGAATTTTTTTTGGTATAAAAATTATTAGCTTTAATATAAACAAGTAGGAAAGTGCTATGGTCGGTCAAGCCCGACTATACGATACCCTTCACCACTAAGGTCAAAAGTGTTATTTTTTCTGTATAAAGACAAATATTTGCTAAATTTTTCCATCATACAAACATTTTCTCAAAACTTTTATATTTAAGCTGCTTCCGACATTTGGACTAATATGAGTGCTAGGGTCAAATGAGAACCGATTATCTCGAAATTTAGCAAATTGATTACAGTTGTTACAAAAATTATGTATGCAAAAATAAACTTAAAATTATCTTCAGATTTACGAGCGTTTTAGTGATTTTTGTCTCATTTAGTGCGGTTTTAAAGAAGAGTTTGTATGGGAGCTATGGTCAAATGTGGACCGATTTCAACGAAATTTGTTACAGTGATTTTAGTTGACATAAGCAGTATTTGTTTTAAATTTCATATATCAATATATCAATTCCGGGAAGTGGGATCTATGAGAGGTACCATAACTAATGGACCGATTTTGACGAATTTCAATAGCCATGGTCCCATTATCAAAAAAATGATCTGTGCCAAATTTCATCAAATTATCTTTAGAATTGCGACCTGTAGTTTGATTACAAGGTTTACATGGGGGTCCAGCCAGCCAGACGGACGGACATCGCTAAATCGACTCAGAAAGTGATTCTAAGCCTATTGGTATACTAAAAGGTGGGTCTAAGACAAATATTTCTATGCGTTACATACATCAGCACAAACTTATAATACCCTTTCCACCTATGGCGGTGAAGGGTATAAAAAAATAAAATTTTTGATAGAAAATTTTTCGATACCAAAATTTATCGAAAGAAAATTTTTTTATAGACATTTTAAAAATATAAAAATTTTTCAATAGAATGGCCTAACCAACCATCGAAACGCGTCGAGGAAAGGTTTCTCCAAAAACATTTTTTGGTTTTATCAAAAAACTATTTATTACAATAATAAATAATTGTAATAAATTGGGATCTTAGTGCTATACACTACAGTACAACTTTTTATTACAAATTTTTTGATTTTTCTATTTTATTTAGTTATTCTAAAAATTAGGTGTAAATAAGGGCAATTGGAAAAATGATCAGGTACATCAATACTTTAATTTCAAAATGTAAAAAAATGTTCGTTTCTTAACTTTAATTGGCTAAATAAAACGTTTTTTAATCAATATTAATTAATTTAATTAACCAAGCCATTATTTATACGAATTTTTAAATGCGAAACACATTTTATTATAAATTATTTAGTGTAAAGAAAGCATTTATGGAAAAAACTATTATTTTACACAATTATTAACTACAATTTACAAAATGAGTAATTTATTAAAGCTTAAAATTTAGACTCAAACTAACATAAACTACTCAAAAAAATAAAAATATATATGGCAAAAAAAAACTAAAATCTCTGGTTCATGAAAATATGTAAGAAACAATTTGTGAATTGATCCAAATAAATTATTAACAAATCTTTTACCACAAGATAACACAAAAATATACAAATATTTGCCACAAAAATGGGAGAACTTAAAATATTCATATACATATATATATATATATTTATGTACTCGTACAACTTACATTGTATGTATGTATGTATGAGTTAATATTTTACCACAATTGAAAGTGTATGTGTCTGTGTGTGAATAATTTTTTTAAATTTGTTTTCTGTACAATTTTTATTTAAAATATTACAAAAAATACTTATTTAAATAAATATGAAAAACTGAAAAAAAATCATGAATGCATTTATGAAAACACTCACAATGAGAAAGAGTTTAAAAACCAGAAAATACTCCAAACAATGAAAAAACATAAATAAATGAGAGTTTTAAGTAACGAACAATGAATGAGTTTTTCAAATTTGTTTTACAATTACAATACAAACTTATTAAATAATCTAGTGGATAAACAACATAACCCAGGAAACAAATTTTTAAGAATTTTCAATGAAATTTAATGGACAACCTTAGCAGACAGTTGAGATTTTGATTGAAAATGATATGCTTTGATCAAAATTGATCATAAGACAAATATGATAGATATCAATATCGATTAAAAAAAAGACAAATGACAAAAATTCAGAATAACGTCAGACAGACAAATTTTATACGTTTTAAAACAACATCAGAATAATATCGGAAAATTGTCTGACAAAATTTCTTAACAATGTCTCAGACTGTCCGATAAATTTCAATATCTATAAAAGCAAGCAAAGTCTTTCCGACTTCAAAACCCACAAACGAAATCAAACATTTATTTTAATCTAAACTTAAATAAATATAAGCAGACAATCGCTTAAAATTCTTAAAAATAGATCAGAAAAAGAGCCGACAAAACTAAGATTATAAGTGTAGGCATAATTTGTTCAGTGGTTTTTAACTGACAATGTATTGATGCAAGTTGGCGTTAAGTATTATGTAGATGAAAAACAGAGATTCCCAAATAGTTACAATTTAATGAAGTAAGTCATTGATATGAAGTGGAATAAGTCCACATTCCAAAAAAAAATGTATAGTAAATTTTTCACAAATTTACTTTTAATAGTAAATTTTTTTAAAAATATACTTTATATAGTAAATTTTTCAAAAATTTACTTTTTATAGTTTAATTTTTCAAAAATTTACTTTTTATAGGATAATTTTCAAAAATTTACTTTTTATAGGAACATTTTCAAAAATTTACTTTTTATAGGAAATTTTTCAAAAATTTACTTTTTATAGGAAATTTTTCAAAAATTTACTTTTTATAGGAAATTTTTCAAAAATTTACAATTTATAGGAAAATTTTCAAAAATTTACTATTTATAGGAAATTTTTCAAAAATTTACTATTTATAGGAAATTTTTCAAAAATTTACTATTTATAGGAAATTTTTCAAAAATTTACTATTTATAGGAAATTTTTCAAAAATTTACTTTTCATAGGAAATTTTTCAAAAATTTACTTTTTATAGGAAATTTTTCAAAAATTTACTTTTTATAGGAAATTTTTCAAAAATTTACTTTTTATAGGAAATTTTTCAAAAATTTACTTTTTATAGGAAGGAAACTTTTCAAAAATTTACTTTTTATAGTAAATTTTTCAAAAATTTACTTTTTATAGGAAATTTTTCAAAAATTTACTTTTTATAGGAAATTTTTCAAAAATTTACTTTTTATAGGAAATTTTTCAAAAATTTACTTTTTATAGGAAATTTTTCAAAAATTTACTTTTTATAGGAAATTTTTCAAAAATTTACTTTTTATAGGAAATTTTTCAAAAATTTACTTTTTATAGGAAATTTTTCAAAAATTTACTTTTTATAGGAAATTTTTCAAAAATTTACTTTTTATAGGAAATTTTTCAAAAATGTACTTTTTATAGGAAATTTTTCAAAAATTTACTTTTTATAGGAAATTTTTCAAAAATTTACTTTTTATAGGAAATTTTTCAAAAATTTACTTTTTATAGGAAGGAAACTTTTCAAAAATTTACTTTTTATAGTAAATTTTTCAAAAATTTACTTTTTATAGGAAATTTTTCAAAAATTTACTTTTTATAGGAAATTTTTCAAAAATTTACTTTTTATAGGAAAGTTTTCAAAAATTTACTTTTTATAGGAAATTTTTCAAAAATTTACTTTTTTATAGGAAATTTTTCAAAAATTTACTTTTTATAGGAAATTTTTCAAAAATTTACTTTTGATAGGAAATTTTTCAAAAATTTACTTTTTATAGGAATTTTTCAAAAATTTACTTTTTATAGGAAATTTTTCAAAAATTTACTTTTTATAGGAAATTTTTCAAAAATTTACTTTTTATAGGAAATTTTTCAAAAATTTACTTTTTATAGGAAATTTTTCACAAATTTACTTTTTATAGGAAATTTTTCAAAAATTTAATTTTTATGGTAAATTTTTCAAAAATTTAATTTTTATAGTAAATTTTTCAAAAATTTACTTTTTATAGTAAATTTTTCAAAAATTTACTTTTTATAGTAAATTTTTCAAAAATTTACTTTTTATAGTAAATTTTTCAAAAATTTACTTTTTATAGTAAATTTTTCAAAAATTTACTTTTTATAGGAAATTTTTCAAAAATTTACTTTTTATAGTAAATTTTTCAAAAATTTACTTTTTATAGTAAATTTTTCAAAAATTTACTTTTTATAGGAAATTTTTCAAAAATTTACTTTTTATAGGAAATTTTTCAAAAATTTACTTGTTATAAATTTTTCAAAAATTTACTTTTTATAGGAAATTTTTCAAAAATTTACTTTTCATAGGAAATTTTTCAAAAATTTACTTTTTATAGTAAATTTTTTTCAAAAGTAAATTTTTCAAAAATTTACTTTTTATAGTAAATTTTTCAAAAATTTTTTTTTATAGTAAATTTTTCAAAAATTTACTTTTTATAGGAAATTTTTCAAAAATTTACTTTTTATAGAAAACTTTTCAAAAATTTACTTAAATTAGTAAATTTTTCAAAAATTTGCTTTTTTTTAGTAAATTTTTCAAAAATTTACTTTTTTTTAGTAAATTTTTCAAAAATTTATTTTTTTTTTAGTAAATTTTTCAAAAATTTACTTTTTTTTAGTAAATTTTTCAAAAATTTACTTTTTTTTTTTAGTAAATTTTTCAAAAATTTACTTTTTTTTAGTAAATTTTTCAAAAATTTACTTTTTTTTTAGTAAATTTTTCAAAAATTTACTTTTTTTAGTAAATTTTTCAAAAATTTACTTTTTTTTTAGTAAATTTTTCAAAAATTTACTTTTTTTTTTAGTAAATTTTTCAAAAATTTACTTTTTTTTTAGTAAATTTTTCAAAAATTTACTTTTTTTTAGTAAATTTTTCAAAAATTTACTTTTTTTTAGTAAATTTTTCAAAAATTTACTTTTTTTAGTTAATTTTTCAAAAATTTACTTTTTTTTTAGTAAATTTTTCAAAAATTTACTTTTTTTTAGTAAATTTTTCAAAAATTTACTTTTTTTTTTGTAAATTATTCAAAAATTTACTTTTTTTTAGTAATTTTTTCAAAAATTTACTTTTTACAGTAAATTTTTCAAAAATTTACTTTTTATAGTAAATTTTTCAAAAATTCACGTTTATAGTCAATTTTTCAAAAATTTTCTTTTTATAGTCAATTTTTCAAAAATTTTGATTATGAATTCGGCTGCCAGTAGACATTTTGTATGGAAAATTTGATTTAAAAGTTTGTTATAACTTTATTTTTCGTTTATGAAAAAAAATATTCTTTTATATTTGAATTATATTTTACATTATTCTAGGACATTTTGTCCTTAGAAGTCCTTGCAACAACTTTTTAAGGGCTTATCTTTAGAAGTCTTGAACATTTGTTTTCCTAAGAATGACTTTAAATATTTCTAACGGTGTTTTAAAGCAAACTATCAAAAATTTTCATACCCATAAAATTTTCAAAGTTTAAATCCAAAAGCTACTCAAAACATTTGGGAAACCCCGAGTTTGAAAGAAAGTCACTCAACCATATAATATGAGTATAATTTTTTTCAAAATTGTGTGTTTTTTTGGTCTTGCAACAAACGAATAAATGTCTTAGAAGCAACAAAACCACAAACATAACATAAAGCTTGACACTTTTAACATTCAGCAAACATTTTCCTGTAATTTGTACTCCAAACGTGTTGTCGATAAAAACGAACGGGCGCGTGCGCATTAACAAAATAAAAATTTTTAAATTTTTGATTAATACCTAAATTTATGAAATTTGAACATTAATCCATTCAAATCAAAAATCAACTAATAAATGAATTTTGTAAAAAATTTAAATTAAAACTACAAGCGTGACAACAATTTATTAAAATTTTATAATTTGTTTATAAAAATCTGGGTGTTGTTTTTTTCTTCTGATCAGTTTTTTATTACAAAAGTTGACAAGTTATTGCACAAAATAAAAGTACAAGTTGATCTGCATTCCTTTGCTGCTAAGATCATTGAGTTAGAGCGAATTATTGGCCAATTCGTTGATCGGTTTATTATAATTCGCAGTTTTTGGTTAAAATACTCGACTCTACTCTACTATTCACTCGTCGTGTTTGCATACAAAGTTTATCTTAAAGTGTCTGTCTTTATTAAGCGTTTGCCAGTTGCTGTTGTTGTTTGTGGAGTTTATTAAATAAATAATTATTTCATAATCATATTCTACGACCGGTTAAGAGACTAGTACTAGTTATTACATACTACCTAAGGCCGAAGTTGGTCAAATCCTAAAGTTTATATGATATGGCCTTTGAAAGACGTTCGCCAAAAACCAAAAAAATATAAATAAATAAAAAATAATTTATTTTGAATAAAATTTTTATTAAGAGAAAAATTATAATTAAATAAGAAACAAAAAATAAACGACGATCTTCAGCTTTTTTAAAAAGTACCAGACGTAGATCATAAGCTTAAAAGTTAAAGTGGTATTGGTTACCCCTTAGAAACGTTCATACCAAATGTAAATGTCTGTGTGGTTTAACTTGGAGGTACTGGGTTTTTTTCTTTGCTGTCTTCATAGGCAAGTGTGTGTGCGTGTTACCAATATTCGTGGTATTTGTGAGTGTAACGTAACGGTGTGATTTTGTCGTGATCTCGTCGAATGTGGTTTGTGGATTTATTGTATATTTTTTCACAAAGTGGCATTACTTTGGTTACTCGTCGTTAACGGATGCAGTCAGTTGTTTGTTTCTTATAGTTTTGTATAAATTATCAACTGCTGTTGGACTCTTTTTGTGTTTTTTTTTCTTCATTTCATATATTTCGTATCTTTTTTATGTTTAATAAAATCGGTTTTCGATATTTAAAAAGCTCATCATTTTGCCATTTCTCGTTCGGCTGGCAAAGAAATCGAAAGTGACTTGCCAAGCAAGCGCATTACCAACTAAAACTCAACTACTCAGTCCACATTTGAAAAGATATAAAAAAAATAACGTTTAACTTCGCGTAGTTAACGTTAAAGTGCAAAAAAATATAAAAATTTATTTGAAGAAATAAAGAGTTAAGAAAAATTTTTCGAAAAAATTAAGATTTTTCTTTTGTGTGAAAATCATTTGGAAAACATTTGACGTTAATTATTGTTAAGAGTTTGAAGTGAAAGTACCTATAAATTGAATAACTTCCTTTGAATTAAACAATAATATAAAAATAATACAAATATCACCAAAATAACAAATCTACAAATAAATTTTAACAAAATGTTATTTAAAATGTAAGTGTTCAAAAGATTTATTACATAAAAACCCTGTTTAAAAATGGGACCTAAAAACAATTATTAAAGCTATTTTCCAGTTTACGCCATAATTCTAAAGAAACCATAAAATGATATTAACAAAAAATTATACAAAAAAAGTTTTAAAAATTAAAAATATTCACTTTTATTTTAAAATCGTCAATTTTTTTTTTTTTTTTTTGGTAAGAAAAAATTTCGTAAATTTTTGTAAAAAATTCCAAGTATCGTAAAATGTTCTAAAAAAAATTCAAGAATCGTAAATTTTTTTTTAAAAACAGTTTGAGGTATCGTAAATTATTCTAAAGTAAATATTGAAAATGTTTTAATAGACTTAAAATTTAATAAGTCTTTATATAAAAATTCTAAAATTTCCTAAATTTAAAATTTTTAATGAAACAATTTAAAAAATGTTAAGTGTTAAATTTTTCTTCTGAAAATCGTAAATTTTTTAAACGAAAATAATTTTGATATCGTAAATTACTTTATAACAAAAATTTTAAAAATCTTAACTTTTCCTAAAAAAATATATATCGTTTTTTTCTGAACAAAAATATGTCAAATGTCATAAATTTTCGAAAGCAAATGTTGCTTTATTAAAAATTTCGTGAAGAATTTTCTTCTTTTTTCAACAAGAAAAATTTACGATACAAAACTTTTTTTTATTGGAAAAATTTGAATGTTATTTTTTTAATATTTTCTCATGGAAAATTTTCTAGATTAAATGTTTCTATAGAAAAGAATTTTAGTGATGAATGAATTCTCCAGGAAAAAAATGAGAAACTTTCGATTATGTTTTTCAGCAGAAAATTGTTCATAAAAGTTTTTCTTTGATAAAATTTTTTTATATAGAAATTTTTTTGTATGATAGATCTCGATGGAATTTTTTCAATAGACACATTTTTTTAATGACAGTTATTCTATATACAATTTTTTTTGATAAAATTTTTTCGATAGAAAAGTTTTCATAGTAAAATTTTTTCGATAGATAAAATTTCGTAATAATAGTTTTTGATCGAAAAATTTTCTTGATGACAATTTTTCTACCGAAAAATTTTCATGTTGAAAACTTTTCCATAAAAATTTTTTTTTCTCACAGGTTTTGAGTAGAAAAATTTTGTTGTTGACAATTTTTCTATACAAAAATTTTCTTGATGACAATTTTCTATAGAAAAATTTTCGCGATGACAATTTTTCTATAGAAAAATTTTCGTGATGACAATTTTTCTATAGAAAAGTTTTCATAGTAAAATTTTTTCGATAGATAAAATTTCGTAATAATAGTTTTTGATAGAAAAATTTTCTTGATGACAATTTTTCTACCGAAAAATTTTCTTGTTGACAACTTTTCCATAAAAAATGTTTTTTTCTCACAGGTTTTGAGTAGAAAAATTTTGTTGTTGACAATTTTTCTATAGAAAATTTTTCTTGATGACAATTTTTCTATAGAAATATTTTCTTATTAAAATTTTTCTATAAAAAAAATTTCTTGATGAAAATTTTTCTATAAAAAAATTTTACTTGAATTTTTCTATCGAAAAACTTACTTGTTGACAATTTTTCCACAGAAAATTTTTTCTATAGAAAAATTTCTTACTGAAATTTTTTCTGTAGATAAATTTTCTTAATGAAATTTTTCTATGGAAAGATTTTCTCAATGTATAAAAAATTTTCTTACTGAAATTTTTTCTATAGAAAAATTTTCTTATTGACAACTTCCCTTGATGACAATTTTTCTGTAGCGAAATTTTCTTGATGACAATTTTAACGACATTTTTCCATGGAAAACTTGTCATCAATTTCATTAAAATTTTTCAATAGAAAAGATTTCATTAAAATTTTTCTATAAAAAGAACAATTTTTCGATTAAAAAAATTTTTTTAAAATTTTATTACAGAAAAAATTCAAATTTTTCTAGAGAAAACAGTTTAATAAAATTTTTCTGTAAAAAAATTTTAATGAAAGTTTTTATAAAGAAAAATTTTAATCAAGTTTTTTTTAGAAAAGTTTTATTGAAATTTTTCTCTAGAAAATTTGAATGAAATTTTTTATATAGAAAAATTTGAATGAAATTTTTTCTATAGAAAAATTTTAATGAAATTTTTTCTATAGAAAAATTTTAATGAAATTTTTTCTATAGGAAAACTTTCACAATGAATTTTTTTCTATAGAAAAATTTTCTTAATGAAAGTTTTTCTACAGAAAAATTTTCTTAATAAAATTTTTTCTATAGAAAAATTTTCTTAATGAAATTTTTTCTAGAGAAACATTTTCTTGATGAAATTTTTTCTATAGAAAAATTTTCTTGACGAAATTTTGTCTATCGAAAAATTTTCCTAGTAAATTTTTTTCTGTAGAAAAAATTTCCTAATGAATTTTTTTCTGTAGAAAAATTTTCTCAATGAAATTTTTTCTATAGAAAAATTTTCTTAATGAAATTTTTTCTATAGAAAAATTTTCTTAATGAAATTTTTTCTATAGAAAAATTTTCTTAATGAAATTTTTTCTATAGAAAAATTTTCTTAATGAAATTTTTTCTATAGAAAAATTTTCTTAATGAAATTTTTTCTATAGAAAAATTTTCTTAATGAAATTTTTTCTATAGAAAAATTTTCTTAATGAAATTTTTTCTATAGAAAAATTTTCTTAACGAAATTTTTTCTATAGAAAAATTTTCTTAATGAAATTTTTTCTATAGAAAAATTTTCTTAATGAAATTTTTTCTATAGAAAAATTTTCTTAATGAAATTTTTTCTACAGAAAAATTTTCCTAGTAAATTTTTCTCTGTAGAAAAAATTTCCTAAAGAATTTTTTTCTGTAGAAAAATTTTCTCAATGAAATTTTTTCTATAGAAAAATTTTCTTAATGAAATTTTTTCAGTAGAAAAATTTTCTTAATGAAATTTTTTCAGTAGAAAATTTTAATGAATTTTTTCTATAGAAAAATTTCACAAAATTTTTTCTATAGAAAAATGTTTATAAAATTTTTTCTTTAGAAAAATTTTGTTGAAATTTTTTCTATAGAAAAATTTTACTAAAATTTTTTTTATAGCAAAATTTTGATAAAATTTTTTCAATTGAAAAACTTTAATAAATTTTTTTTAATAATAAGTTTTAATAAAATTATTTTGTAATAGAAAAATTTGATAATAATAAAGTATTTTGTTCAGAAAAATTTTAATAAAATTTATGAAATTTTTTCTATAGAAAAATATTGATGAAATTTTTTCTATAGAAAAATTTTGTTGAAATTTTTTCTATGAAAAAATTTTCATGAAATTTTCTACAGAAAAATTTTAGTGAAATTTTTTCTGTACAAAAATGTTGGGGTAGTTTTTCCTATAGAAAAATGTGTGAAATTTTTTCTATAAAAAAATTTTAATGAAATTTTTTCTATAGAAAAATTTTAATAAATTTTTTTTGTAGAAAAATTCTAATAAAATTTTTTTATAGAAAAATTCTAATAAAATTTTTCTATAGAAAAATTTTAATAAAATTTTTTCTATAGAAAAATTTTGATACAATCATTTCTCTTCAATATTTATTGTTTTTTTTTTTTTTTGATGTTTGAAAAATAGTTATGAAAGATCTTGAAGGGTTAAAAAATTGCCATAAACTATTAATTATTTTCCCCATGAATTGCATTTCTCTACTCCCTCGTTTTTATTCATCATACGTTATTCATTATGTTTTCTTATTTTTTAAATCTTGGCAGCAAAAGTGCCAAAACATAGCAAAATATTTTCATTTTTGGAAACTTATTGTTTTTACAGCAAAAGTCTGTTTAACGATATTTTTTCAAAATAAGTTTTCATTCCGAAAAAAAGCGAAACATCGACAATAAGCCAAAAAATTATAAAATCTAAAAAAATTTATAACAAAAACAGAAGCAGAAAAAAAACAATCATCGTTCATCTTTTATGTTTTTATGGTTCAGGTGCACTCAAGTGTTGAATTTTTTAGTTTTTCGTTAATTTCGAATGAGATGTAATTTGTTTTTCTTCATGGCGAAAAAAAAGATTGGAAAAATGAGGAAAACTAACTTTTTCACTAACAAAAACCTAACAAATTGTTCAGTTTTAATTCCCAGCTATAAAAAACATTAAACTTTTTTCATGAAACGTTTTTATGGCTTAAATGTTTTGGCTTAAAAATCTCTTTTATTTGAGACTAATTAAATTATGTGTCTTTGGTAATTAAAAGAAATAACTGCAGCAGCAGCAGGAGCAGCTCTAACGTGGCAATTTGGTAGTAGCGATTTTAAGAGATAACAATTTATATATAGGAAAATTTACTGCAAAATGTTGCTGTTATAGATAACTGTGGTTACTTAATTTATATGACATAATAAAAGAAAATACATAGTTTTCACTAGATTTATGTTAGAGCCTGAGTTATTTTAGTAAGGAAAAATGTGTTCAAGTTAAAAAACTATTTAATGATAAAAACTTTTGAAATAACTATGTTTCTTAAGAGTAATAAAGAATTACATAATAATTATTAAAATCTTTAGCTGAGATATTGTCATTTTGGGTATTTTTAAAAAAATATAAAATCATCAAAAATGCCGGTGGTTTTTAGGCCTTTTTACCTGACGAGATAAATTTTGTAGCAGCCAGATATCACCTTATTTGTCGTATTTGGAGTGTTTTTTATTTGCTTTAATTCTTTTAAAGGCTTTTCAAGTCAATTTAATTTTAAATTTAGTCACGTTTCTTCTGTCTTATCACTTGATTTGATACAAACATTTTTGGCATTGAAAAATATAAGAGGTCATTGAATTTTTGGAAATTTTTAGCACATTTATAGTTAGTGATATTTTTTGTGATATTAAACAAATTTTATTATTTAAAAAACGTATTTGTTATATATACATTAATATAAAAATTAAAATGATTTAACACAAAAGAATTTATCTGATCCAATACAGTCATCATCCGTCATGACGCGTCGTGACGCGTCACAAAAAAAATTATGGATACCGATAAATTGTATTTATTTGATATTCAAATTTTTTGTCTACAAAAATTTTCCGGATGAAATTTTTTCTATAGAAAGTATGATATTTTCTGTATGATATTTTTCCATAGAAAAATTTTCTTGATGAAATTTTTTTATGGAAAAAAATTCTTGATAAAATTTTTTTATAGAAAAATTTCTTGATAAAATTTTTTTATAGAAAAAATTTCTTGATGAGATTTTTTTATAGAAAAAATTTCTTGATGAAATTTTTTCTATAGAAACAATTTCATCATTTTTCTATAGAAAAATTTTCTGAATGAAATTTTTTCTATAGAAAAATTTTCTTGATGAGATTTTTTAGATAAAAATTCTTGATAAAATTTTTTCTATAGAAAAAATTTATTGATGCAATTTTTTCAATAGAAACAATTTCTTGATAAAATTTTTTCTATAGAAAAAATTTCATCAATTTTTTATAGAAAAATTTTCTTGATTAAATTTTTTCTATATAAAAATTTTCTTGATAAAATTTTTTCTATAGAAAAATTTTCTTGACAAAATTTTTTCTATACAAAAATTTTCTTGATGAAATTCATTCTATAGAAAAATTTTCTTGATGAAATTTTTTCTACATAAAATTTTTCTTGATGAAATTTATTCTATAAAAAACTTTTCTTGATGAAAATTTGTCTAAAGAAAAATTTTCTTGATAACATTTTTTTATAGAAAAATATTCTTGATGAAATTTTTTCTATAGAAAAAATATTTCTTCTATAGAAAAATTTTCCTAATGAAATTTTTTCTATAGAAAAATTTGCCTAATGAAATTTTTTCTATAGAAAAATTTTCCTAATGAAATTTTTTCTATAGACAAATTTTCCTAATGAAATTTTTTCTATAGAAAAATTTTCCTAATGAAATTTTTTCTATAGAAAAATTTTCCTAATGAAATTTTTTCTATAGAAAAATTTTCCTAATGAAATTCTTTCTATAGAAAAATTTTCCTAATGAAATTCTTTCTATAGAAAAATTTTCCTAATGAAATTTTTTCTATAGAAAAATTTTCCTAATGAAATTTTTTCTATAGAAAAATTTTCCTAATGAAATTTTTTCTATAGAAAAATTTTCCTAATGAAATTTTTTCTATAGAAAAATTTTCATAATGAAATTTTTTCTATAGAAAAATTTTCCTAATGAAATTTTTTCTATAGAAAAATTTTCCTAATGAAATTTTTTCTATAGAAAAATTTTCCTAATGAAATTTTTTCTATAGAAAAATTTTCCTAATGAAATTTTTTCTATAGAAAAATTTTCCTAATGAAATTTTTTCTATAGAAAAATTTTCCTAATGAAATTTTTTCTATAGAAAAATTTTCCTAATAAAATTTTTTCTATAGAAAAATTTGCTAATGAAATTTTTTCTATAGAAAAATTTTCCTAATGAAATTTTTTCTATAGAAAAATTTTCCTAATAAAATTTTTTCTATAGAAAAATCTTCCTAATGAAATTTTTTCTATAGAAAAATTTTCCTAATGAAATTTTTTCTATAGAAAAATTTTCCTAATGAAATTTTTTCTATAGAAAAATTTTCCTAATGAAATTTTTTCTATAGAAAAATTTTCCTAATGAAATATTTTATAGAAAAATTTTCCTAATGAAATTTTTTGTATAGAAAAATTTTCCTAATGAAATTTTTTGTATAAAAAAAATTTCCTAATGAAATTTTTTCTATAGAAAAATTTTCCTAGTGAAATTTTTTCTATAGAAAAATTTTTCTTTATGAAGTTTTTTCAATATAAAAATTTTCTTGATGAAATTTTCTCTATAGAAAAATTTTCTTTGTGAAATTTTATCTTTAGAAAAATTTTCTTGATGAAATTTTTTCTATAGACAAATTTTCTTGATGAAATTTTCCATAGAAAATTTTTCTTGATGAATTTTTTTCTATAGAAAATTTTTCTTGATGAAATTTTTTCTATAGAAAAATTTTCTTCATGAAATTTTTTCTATAGAAAAATTTTTTTCATGAAATTTTTTCTATAGAAAAATTTTCTTAATGAAATTTTTTGTATAGAAAAATTTTTTTCATGAAATTTTTTCTATAGAAAAAATTTCTTAATGAAAGTTTTTGTATAGAAAAATTTTCTTGATGAAATTTTTTGTGTAGAAAAATTTTCTTGATAAAATTTTTTCTATAGAAAAATTTTCTTCATGAAATTTTTTCTATAGAAAAATTTTCTTGATGAAATTTTTTCTATAGAAAAATTTTCTTGATGAAATTTTTTTCTATAGAAAAATTATCTTTTTTTTCTATAGCAAAATGGTCCAATCGAAAAGTTCCATAAAAAAAGAAAGTATACCGCTTTTACGCTAATTCGGAAACTATAATGGAGAAGACAAAGCTTAGTCCCACACACGTGCTTATGAAATGTATATGTTAAATATTGAATGGGTCAGCACTAGAATGAGACCTAAACATTTCGTATAATTGAAAGGATTATATTCATAACTGAGCGCTGGAATTGAAAATTTTTTCAAGTTAATAGTTTTAAGGATTTCAATTAAAACGTTTAATTTTAATTGAGTGATAAAATCTCTTATTTTCATACATAATTTCAAAATCGATTAAGCACTCGTTAATGTTTTATATTAATATTTTCTTTTTTAAATATTAACATAATAAAATTAACATGTGTTTTTGTTAAAAATTTTCCGTAATTAAATAATTAGAATACCAAGCAAAAGGATTTATTACAGCTCATGAATAACAACTTAATGATACATATTTAAAACATGATATATTTATTCAAGTATATAAATATGTTTCAAAAAAAGGCTAATTATATCAATATAAATAATGTTGAAGCATAACAATTTATTATAAAAATAGCCATTTAACAGATTTTTTATGCAAATTTATTGTGGTTTAAGTTTAAGTACAGAATTTTATTAAATTAAGACAAAACTATGATTATCAATAATTAAAATGATCTACAAATTAGTTCAATGAGTCTAAAAATAGAATCAGATGCAACTCATTATCTGAGAGAAGTACCCCTTGTTCCAATTGGAATGTTGTCGGGGAATTATATATATATATACAAATTAGTTTTACTGGGAGTTACATTAAATGCCTCATAATTGAACTATTGTCATGATCTTTGACAAATATACAAGTCAAGTAATTTACAAGTCATGATCTTTGACAAATATACAAGTCAAGTATTTTGCTTTGATTGTGAATCAATTAAATAACTATACATCAATATTTATGCATAAAAGCCTATTCGTTTTTCTAAAATGGACAAAAATGAATTGCATTTCAAGTTTTTAAAGAGCTTTTTGTAACAAATTTGGATAAAATCTTATTAAGTTGTGCTTTGAGAACCTATGCTCCATTTGGGAGTTAAGGTTTGCAGAAGCTCTTTCACTAAAAAGCTCTTTAATGTGACAAAATCTTTTGGTTTGGAAGATAAACACATTTAAATCTCTGTTATAAAAGACCTACTATGCTTTCATCGTTAACCAATTAAAGAACCACTAAAAAAGGTAAATTTGTTACTGGGGTTTTTCCACAAAAATATCGTAATCTCGAAAACTGTTCGATCGACTGATCTAGCTTTCATTTGATATAAATTGACAAAGATACTTCCCTTTACCTGTGATAAAGAGTTAATGTCAGCTGTAATTTGGTACTCTGCTGTAGTGTTTATTGTTGCACAGTTTTATTAATTTTTGAACTCGATCCAATAGAACAAGATAGAGGTCTAACGTTAGACTAAATCCGCATTGACCTTTTGAACGCTCCTTACATCTCAATAATGTTTTTAAGTTCATTAAAGGACTTTTACAAAGCGCCATCTGGTGTTGAATAGATATGAACATTTATAGAAACGCAATTTTGTTAGCAAAGTTCAAAATCTTGCCGCTAGAGTTTCCTGACTTGCCGCAGCTAGAGACATCTCTCTCTATTGGATATTTTGAAAAAAAAAAAATTTCCAAAGAAAAATTATTCGTACTTAATCCCAGTCTATAGCATTTATTTATTAATATAATGTTTGTGGGGATAACCTATTACTCATCAGTAGGGATGCTCCTCCTGACGTCGAGGAATTGACTCCCACAATTGGCATTGTTTGGCTTTTGTCAATAAATTGTCTAATAAATAAATGTTATAGACTGGGATAAAATGCGAATAATTTTTCTTTGAATTTAATGTTTACTATCCCGAAAATTTTGTTTATTTTTTGAAAATAATTTAGTTTTTTTATGAAAATTGGAGGACACCTTTCAAAATATATCGTCGTCTGAGAACCTGATTTTAAAGCCGTGAAGTAGACCAGCTTGGAGTTTTTCTTCAATTTGTGTAAAAAGGTTTGATAAGAAAAATAGGTCTGATAGAAAATTTTTGTAAAAAAAAAAAACAAATACATTTTTTTAGAGAAGGAACACTCAGGCAAATACCTTTTTCCTTGGATAGGGGATAGTAGGAATGTAACAGACGATTCATTTAATTTTAGAACATCAAAGTTGATTCATTGGTTGTTATTTAGACGCATTGTTTAAGCTTTTATTATATATCCAATTTTATTTATTTTACATCGGCGGCGTGTTATTGATGTATTCTTACCGCCGATAGAGGATGCTTCGGAAATTTATCACTTTTATAGAAATTAATATTTAATGAAATTGATGTTACCGTGACCGGGACTCAAACCCAGGCTAAATATGATGTGATATGTTATGCTTTTTGAAAAAAAACTTTTTTTGTAAAATTTTCTAAAAGTAAGTTAGCAAGTAGCTTTGTATATTAATCCGACAATATATTGTTCATTCTAGAAAAACAGCTTTTATCATCCATCTGGTAATAGCTCAACCTAAGAAATCGGCTTATGGTTTTTCGTGATATAAAACAACCAATTATATCTAAGACAAAAACCTTAATTACACAATCAAAGTAATTTATGTTGGCAAGTTACGAATCAATATCAATATTTTCTACCTAACTTGGTTATTTGCCACAATCAAGTTTCAATAATATTATTACCCTATTCTTTTAAAGTATTTAAGTAATTGTTTTCCCTTTTCTGTTTTTAAAAAATTAGTTAAAAATAATTTAAATACATAAGTCTATAAGTTGGCGAGATATACAATTATTTTTTTACCTAAGACAACAACCATATTTTTAATATGCAGCATTTGGATTTAAAGTACTTTATCTTGGCAATTTACGGTTCAATTATGAAGATTACTACCTAATTATCTGTCAATATAGAAAACAGTAAACCTCTTTTTGGAGCAATATATTATATCCAAGACAAAAACCATATATCAAAGACAACAACCATATATCCAAGACAAAAAACATAATTTGAAACTAAAGTCTAGGTATTAAAAGTACTTTACGTTGTAAAATTATGTTCCAAATTAAAAGATTAGGTATATACTCTACTGTGGATATAGGATCCAATAAAAACAAGTAAGAAAGTGATAAAGTCGGTTAAACCCGACCATACGATACCCCTCAATATTAAGGTGAAAGGTGTTCTTTTTTGCTAAATTTTGTCATCATACAAACATTTTCTCAAGACCTAAGACTTATAGCTGTTTCCTTCAATTTGTTTAATTTGATCAAAAAATATTAATATTTGTGGACAAAATATCAATTCCGAGAAGTGGGATGTATTAAAAATAATAGACCGACTTTGACGAATTTCAATAGCCATGGTTCCACTATCAAAAAAATTATCTAAAAATAATTTCATCAAATTATTTTAAGAATTACGACCTGTACTTTGATTATATGGTTTACATGGCCAGCCATTCGCTACAGTCATTTTGGTTTACATGAGCAGAATTTGTTTAATTTGATGAAAAAATATTAATATTTTTTGGACAAAATATCAATTCCGAGAAGTGGGATGTATTATAAATAATAGACCGATTTTGACGAATTTCAATAGCCATGGTCCCACTATCAAAAAAAAATATCTATGCCAAATTTCATCAAATTATTTTAAGAATTACGACCTGTACTTTGATTATATGGTTTACATGGGGGTCCAGCCGGTCGTCCAGCCAGACGGACGGACGGACTGACATCGCAAAATTTACTCAGAAAGTGATTCTCTAAGTCTATTGGTATACTAAATGGTGGGTCTAAGACACATATTTCAATGCGTTACATACATCAGCACAAACTTATAATACCCTTTCAACCTATGATGGTGAAGGGTGTAAAAACAAGTTTTGGCGATAAATGAAAGCATTGAAATATCAAAGACAACAACCACTATTTTAATCCATGAATGTTTGATTTGAATTATTATATTTTTGTAATTTATGGATCAAGTACAAAGATTTCTTCATTATTAACCGATGATATAGAGCAAGGAAACACCAATTATTACGAATAAAGAGTCGTGTCTGACGAATTGTTAGACTCGAGCAGTTTTCGATCAAATGATCATCTTAGAGATGTGCTAGTTAATCAATTCGAATTCCAATTATAACTCCCTAAAGAACCCGATGTAATAAAACATTAAAACATTATCAATTATTTTGTAATTTCTCATTTGCCTTCTTTAAATGACATCACATTAAGACAACGACTTATGCTTAACAAAATGTCGTAGGTTTTTTCCAGATTTGTCATCCATGTACATACGACTTACCAAGAATTAAAGCCAAACCTTAAAAACAAAATCTGGTTATAAGTAGTTAACGAACCAAGAATTTACACGCTGCTTTAAGACAAAACCAAAAATTATCATAAAGTAGATACAAATAAATATATATTAAAACGAATATACAATTATTTAAAATATTAAATTTAATGCAAAAAAAATAGTAAAGAACTTGTTTCTTCTATGGTTTTTGATTTCCATTAATTTCCATTTCATCAGCAGCAGCCAGTAGATACACGTATTGCGTAACCCAAAAGACAAGACGGGTTTAATACAATCTATATACAGTCAGTTGGATGGATGGAAGGAAGGACGGACGAACGAACGGATACAGAAGCAGCTACAAATGAAACTGAAATTGAGAGTAAAATTTGCTGGTTGCGATGCGATGCGAACCAGTTTTCTTTCTTTAACAAACTTTGAAATGCGGCTGACCTCCAGTTGTTGCATTTGCAACAGGATTAATTATACAACAACGTCCTTGAAATAAACGTTTACTTGCATTTGTTGTTGTTTCTGTTGTTGCTGATGATGCTACATTTCTTGTTGTGCTTAAAAAGTTATTCCTTCCTTTTTGTGCAAAAACTTAAACCGGCTATTAATGGAGAATATGCAACTGAATGCAGTTGCTTTAAATTGCCCATCATATGTTATTGCACTATATACACAGAAAAACACTTACAGAGACTGAATCACTTTAAATACTAAATATAAAATGTAATACTTACTATGTAATTTGCATCCATTACATTTTAAATTTACAAACAATCAAAGTAAAAAACAAAAAAGTTATATATACTTGAAGATGAAGATGCCCAGACATGAGACCTGTATCTTCTCAGTCAGTTAATGATGATATGTTTAAATTTAAAGAAAGAAAAAAAAAACTGATGCATTTATTTGTACATGCAATTTTTATAGATTGGCTTTTACGTTTATTGAATGATCGAACTCCTGGGTCGGTCTTGATCATTTATATGTGTCTGTGCTTAAATTTATATGTTTGGCTACTCAGGCTGAAAAACCAATCATGCACATTTTTCTGTTAAGTTAACTGAAGTTTTTGCTGTTGTTTTATTTAATATTTTGAAAAAAAAGTTAAGTATAAATATTAATAAATTGCTTTTAAATTTTTACATTTTGCTTATTATTGAACATGTGATCTTAGTGCCATGAAACTTGTTTTCTGTTCTGCTAGTTATTGGTGAAGGGCAAAAGCAAAAATCTGCTTGCGGATGTTTATACATTTTTTGTTTTTCTTTCAGACATTTATGTAACTCGAACAGATAAAATAAAAAACAAATAAGAAAGTGCTATAGTCAGTCATGCCCGTTACATGCACGTTACCCTTCACCACGACGGTCAAAGGTGTTCTTTTTCCTGTATAAAGACAAATATCTAATAAATTTTATCTTTCTAAATTTTGCCGTCATACAAACATATTCTCAAAACTTTTACATTTAAGCTTTTTCCGTCATTTGGACTTATATGAGAGCTAGGGTCAAATGTGGACCGATTTCAACGAAATTTGGTACAGTGATTTAAGTTTACATAAGGAGTATTTCTTTTAAATTTCATGAAAAAATATTGATTTTTGTGGCTAATATATCAATTCCGGGAATTGGGACCTATGGGAGGTACCATAAATAAAGGACCGATTTTGACCAATTTCAATAGCCATGGTCCCATTATCAAAAAAATGATCTGTGTCAAATTTCATGAAATTATCTTTAGAATTGCGACCTGTAGTTTGATTACAAGGTTTACATGGGGATCCAGCCAGCCAGACGGACGGACGGACGGACATCGCTAAATCGACTCAGAAAGTGATTCTAAGCTTTTTGGTATACTAAAAGATGGGTCTAGACAAATATATCTATATATAGTTGGTCAAGCCCGACCATACGATACCCTTAACCACTAAGATCAAAGGTGTTATTTTTCCTGTATAAAGACAAATATTTGCTAAATTTTGCCATCATACAAACATTTTCTCAAAAACTTATATATTTAAGCTGTTTCCGTCATTTGGACTTATATGGTAGCTAGGGTCATATGAGGACCGATTACCTCGAAACTTGGCAAACTGATTACAGTTTTTACAAAAATAAACTTAAAATTCTTATTATCTTCAGATTTACGAGCGTTTATGTGATTTTTGCCTTATTTAGTGCGTTTTTATAGAAGAGTTTGTATGGGAGCTATGGTCAAATGTGGACCGATTTTCATTGTACAGTGGTTTTGACTTACAAACACAGTATCTGTTTTAAATTTCATGAAAAAATATTGGTATGTGTTGCTAAAATATCAATTTCGCAAAGTGGGACCTATGGGAGCTACCATAAATAATGGAACGATTTTGACGAATTTCAATATTATCAAAAAAATGATCTGTGCCAAATTTAATCAAATTATCTTTAGAATTGCGACCTGTAGTTTGATTACAAGGTTTACATGGGGATCCAGCCAGCCAGCCAGAAAGTGATTCTAAGCTTTTTGGTATACTAAAAGATGGACAAATATTTCTATGCATAACATACATCAGCACAAACTTATAATACCCTTTCCACCTATGGTGGTGAAGGGTATAACAAGTAAGAAAGTGCTATAGTCGGTCAAGCCCGATCATACGGTACCCTTAACCACTAAGATCAAAGGTGTTATTTTTCCTGTATAAAGACAAATATTTGCTAAATTTTGCCATCATACAAACATTTTCTCAAAAACTTATATATTTAAGCTGTTTCCGTCATTTGGACTTATATGGGAGCTAGGGTCATATGAGGACCGGTTACCTCGAAACTTGGCAAATTGATTATAGTTTTTACAAAAATAAACTTAAAATTCTTATTATCTTCAGATTTACGAGCGTTTAAGTGATTTTTGCCTTATTTAGTGCGTTTTTATAGAAGAGTTTGTATGGGAGCTATGGTCAAATTTGGACCGATTTTCATTGCACAGTGGTTTTGGTTTACAAAAACAGTATATGTTTTAAATTTCATGAAAAAATATTGATATTTGTGGCTAAAATGTCAATTTCGCAAAGTGGGACCTATGGGAGCTACCATAAATAATGGAACGATTTTGACGAATTTCAATACACATGGTTCCACTATCAAAAAAATAAGCTATGCCAAAAATCATCAAATTATATGGGGGTCCAGCCAGCTATTCAGACGAACGGAGTGACTGACATCGTTAAATTGACTCAGGAAGTGATTCTAAGTCTATTGAAATACTTTAAGGTCAGTCTAAGACCAATTTTTTTAATGCGTTACATAAAATAATTAATGCTTCTGAAAGATAATTTTATTGCCGAATTTCGGTTTTTTTATTAAAATCAAGAAAATAAACACTTTTCGAGTTAAGCGAATATTTAATACGCAACCTACTCCCTTTTTCTAAACGAAGCTATATCTAAAAAACGGTTAGCACCATTGAATTTAGCGTACTCGAATTATCTTTACCTATTTACGTCTCCCTTTTATCGTTTTTTTCAACTAGTACAGTGTAATCATTCAATCAAGCAGGTTATGCTGTAGCATGTTACTGTAACAATTATCATTAAAGACACAAAAACGTAATCAGTATGAGTTTGGGAATCATGGCTATAACAAAGACTCTATATTATAAAGATGTTGCTCTTCCATACATTAATTTGAAGTATGGTACATTTGAAAAGTCTCATAAAAAAGAGAGTATACCACTTTTAACTAATTGAGACGATTATCCAATGAGGGAAACCTAAGGCACACACACGTGCTCATAAAATGTACGTTTGTGCATTTATGAGTCTTTCATTGTTCTTTATACACTTTAATTTCTTTTTTGGCGTTTTTTTCCACCCTGTATCAGGGCTTGAACTCATCATCCTATAATAGCCAGAAGAGACTCTTGCACTGAGACACTTTCTATGTTGAAAATCCGTCAGCTTATAAAGCTTATAAAGATGCTACACTTGCATACATTGATTTGCTGTCTATTATACATTGATTATTTGTCTATTTGAAATAAACGCTAATTCGAAAACAACTAATGAATACGATTATCCAATGAGAGAAACCTAAGGCACACACACGTGCTCATTGTTCTTTATACAATTTAATTTCTTTTTTGGCATTTTGTCCACGTGCACCAGGTCTTGAACTCACCATCCTATAACAGCCAAAAGAGACTTTTGCACTGAGACACTTTCTATGTTGAAAATCTTCCAGCTGATAATGTACTTCTTTCAAAGACTCTATACTATAAAGATGTTGCACTTCCATACATTTAATTTTCGGTATGGTCGTTTTGAAAAATCCCATAAAAAGATAATGCACCGCTTTAACTCTCATTCAAAAACAACTAATGGAGACGATTTTCCAATGAGAGTTAGCTAAGGTACACACACGTGCTCATGAAATGTATGTTTGTTTGTACATTTATGTATATTTCTTTGTCCACTTTAATTTCATATCTTAATATTATATTGTTCTTGCTTCAATTTTGTGCCTTGTTTGTAACTTTCTTGAAAAATATTTAAATGGTAGTTTTTGTAACCTTTATTTGTAATATTATGTTCAAATCCCAAGTAAATTTGATTTTCTTTTTTTTTTTAATATGTCTCATTTAAGTTTCTTAATAAGCTACTCAGCATTATTGTCTTTATGATATGTATATATTTTTTCCCATACCCAATAATCACTACTTAAAACATTAAAACATTAAGTATGAAGAAAGATAAAAAAGCTTAACAAGACTGCATGGCAAAAGAAGCCGATAATTAATAAAGTCGACGTTGGTGATGATGAAAAACTTATTAATACAAAACAACTTTAAATTTAATCCGCATTGCTTGTTTTTCATTATTTCAATATTTTTCTTTTAAATGCCAAAGTTACAATAAAATAAACTTTTGAAAGAAACAAATATCAGAAAAATATATATAAATTAAAACAGTCAAAACGTTTGGATCTCTCGATGATTTAACAGCAACTGGACAACAAGTTACAATAAATTAATATAACCAACAAATACTCGTAAATAGAAAATACAGACAGAAACTACAAAAAAATCAAGGCTAACGGCCGATATAGATTTTGATAGAGAAAGAAAATTGAATCGATTGAATCAACTGGAATGAATTGAATTGTTTAGTGTTGAATAATATTTATAGAAACTCAAAAAAAAAACTAAATGAAAAACAAGAGTAAAAGCGAGAATAGATTGACAGATCCCAAAGTTTTAAAACAAATGCAAAAGTTAAAGTTGTAAAAAAGAGACCGGGATTATTTTTATTCATTACTATACTATACAGATTAGGGTGACCTTTGTAATCTTTGTAACAATTTTTTTTTTTAATGAAAAATTTTTATAACGAAAATTTTCTATTGAAAAATTTTTATAAGGAAAAATTTTCTATAGAGAAATTTTTATAACGAAAAATTTTCTATAGAAAATTTTTATAACGAAAAATTTTTCATAGAAAAATTTTTAAAATGAACATATTATATTATCTACATAAAAATTTTTAAACCGAAAAATTTTCTATAGAAAAATTTTTATAACGAAAAATTCTCTAAAAAAAATTTCTATAGAAAAATTTTCATAATGATAAATTTTCTATCGAAAAATTTTTATAACAAAAAATTTTATACTAAAAATTATTTATAAAAATTCTTGTACCGAAAAAATTTCATACTGAAAATTTTGAATAAAAAATATAATACCGAAAATTTTGTATTTAAAACTTAGAAGCAAAATTTTCTATAAAAAAATTTATACTAAAAATTTTCTATAAAAAAATTCATACCGAAAATTTTCTATACAAATTTTATAACAAAAGTTTTCTATGAAAAATTTTATAACGAAAAATTATTAAAAATTTAATACCGAAAATTTTCTCCAAAAAATTAAATACCGAAATTTTATATTGAAAATTTAATACCACAACTTTTTTTTTAAATTCTATACCGAACATTTTTTATAAAAATTTTATACCAACAAAAAATTTTATACCCAAAATTTTGTATTAAAAATTTAATAGCGAATTTTTTTTTTAATTTTATACCAAAAACTTTCTATGAAAAACTTTAAGCCGAAATTTTTTAATTAAAAATTTTATACCGAAAATTTTCTATAAAAAATTGTATACCGAAAAGTTTCTATAAAAAATTGTATACCAAAAATTTTCTATAAAAAAATTTATACCGAAAATTTTCTATAAAAAATTTTATACCGAAAATTTTCTATCAAAAATTTTACACCGAAAATTTTCTATACAAAATTTTATACTAGAAAATTTTCTATAAAAAATGTTATACCAAAAATTTTCTATAAAAAATTTTATACCAAAAAATTCCTGTAAAAAAATGTAAATATCGAAAATTTTTTATTAAAAATTTGATAACGAAAATTTTCTATAAAAAATTTTATACCGAAAATTTTCTATAAAAAATTGTATACCAAAAAAATTTCTATAAAAACTTTTATACCGACAAATTTCTATAAAAAACTGTTTACCAAAAGTTTTCTATAAAAAATATTTATACCGAAAACTAACTATAGAAAAATGTTTACGTCAAAAATTTTCTATAGAAAAATTGTGTAACGAAATTTTTCTATAGAAAAATTTTATACGAAAATGTTTCTATAGAAAAATTTTTATAACAAAATTTTTCTGTAGAAAAAATTTTATGCTGAAAATTTTCTGTATAAAAAAATTTTTACCGAAAATTGACTATAAAAATTTTGATACCGAAAATTGTCTAAAAAAAATTTTAAACCAAATATTTCCTATAAAAAATTGTATACCAAAAATTTTCTATAAAAAAGTTTATACCGAAAATTTTCTATAAAAAATTATACGCCGAAAATTAATAAAAAATTTTATACCGAAAATTTTCTAAAAAAAATTTTATACCGAAAATTTTCTATAAAAAAAAAATTGTACCGAAAATTTTCTATAAAAAAGAATTTATACCGAAAATTTTCTTTAAAAAAAATGTACCAAAAATGTATATTTATTAGCAATTTTATAAAAAAAAATTTGCTGCAATTTTCGTTTAAACTGAAACTTTTTGAAGCTATCTTTTGTGACCTTTTGAAAGAAGGGTCACCCTAATACGTATTTATTTCAAAAAGTTTAAAACTTTTGGACACGACTTGTTTGTTTCCATAGATTGTCCGTCGGTCGTGGTATGCAGCTTTTGCAAGTATTTACCACAATAGCAACTTGTTGCTGAAAACTGGCTGGTCGTTTGTGTTGCTGGTAGTTGGTCGTTCAGTTGCTTAAATTACTTTTATTACCAGTTTTTTTAAAGCTGGTTCAATTTTTTTTATTATTATTTAAGTTATCTGGTTTACCTTCTAACTGAAAGGGGAGTTTGGTGTTAAGACTATAAAAAACCATAAAACACATTTTGATAGACAGACGGGGAGACAGACAGACAGTTAGACAGACACTCTTATTAACGGACTAATAATATTATTATGCATTTTTTTCATTAAACTTTATTAGATACTTTTTTTAAGTTGACCGTATAGCAACTAAACCGGTTCATTATTATTTTTTTTACCGCTTTTGTACTTCAAGTACTACAAGATTTGTTTTTCAACTGTTGCCTTTTTTTACTGGAGTATTGCATTTTTAAAGGTGTTGTGCAAAAAAATACAAAAACTTTTTTATATTTTCTGCTGCTTTAAAGAGCAAACTGCTGCAATCTGTTTTATCGTTAGCTTTAAATAGCAGTAGCTACAAACAAAACCCTTTCGCCAAATTAGTTGCCTGTATCAGATTTATCCAAATATATCAAATTGCCAGCAACAAACACTCTTGACTGGTTGATATTTTAATATGCAACCTGACTTGACTTTGCAAGAAAAAAATTAACAAAACAAAAAAGAAATATCATAAATTAATAATCTTCTCTTTTTTTGAATGTGTGTCATCTTTCATCATCATACTAAATATCAGAGACATGAATGTGCATGCTTGTGAACTAATTAGTTTTAGTCAAGTAATTTTTCTTTGTTTTTTATCCATTTTGTTAAAGTTTTCGACAGTTTTTAAAAATTTTATTCAAATATTTGGGAACGATAAAAATGTTATACATTTTTACTTTACTCTGGGAATAAACTGCATATGCCATTAGCATTTGCGAACCTCTTTTCTACAAATGTTAAATTTCTTGCACAAAAAATAAAAAATTTTATACCGAAAATTTCCTATAAAAAATTTTATACCGAAAATTTTCTATAAAAAATTTTATACCAATAATTTTCTATAAAAAAATTTTACACCGATAACTTTCTATAAAAAATTTTATACCAACAATTTTCTATAAAAAATTTTATATCGAAAATTTTCTATAAAAAATTTTACACAGAAAATTTTCTACCAAAAATGTTGCACCGAAAATTTTTTATAAAAAATTTAATAACGAAAATTTTCTATAAAAAATTTTGTACGAAAATTTTCTATAAAAATATTTTATACCGAAATTTTACTATAAAAAATTTTATACCGAAATTTTTCTATAAAAAATTTTTTACCGAAAATTTTCTATAAAAAATTTTTTACCGAAAATTTTCTATAAAAAATTTTATAAAATTTATAATATATATATATAAAATTTATACCAAAAATTTTCTATAAAAAAATTTATACCAAAAATTTTCTATAAAAAAATGTATACCAAAAATTTTCTATAAAAAATTTTATACCAATAATTTTCTATAAAAAATTTTATACCGAAAATTTTCAATAAAAAACTTTATACCGCAAATGTTTTATAAAAAATTGTTTACCGAATATTTTCTATATAAAATTTAATACCGAAAATTTTCTACAAAAAAATTTATACCAAAAATTTTCTCCAAAAAACTTTATACCAAAAATTTTCTATAAAAAATTAAATTTTCTATAAAAAATGTTTGGTATAAATTTTCTATAAAAAAATGAATACCGAAAATTTTCTATAAAAAATTTTATTCCGAAAATTTTCTATAAAAAAATTTTATACCGAAAATTTTCAAAAAAAAAACAATTTTATACCGAAAATTTTCTATAAAAAATTTTATGCCGAAAATTTTCTATAAAAAATTGTATACCGAAAATTTTCTATAAAAAATTTTATACCGAAAATTTTATATCGAAAATATTCTATAAAAAATTGTATACCGATAATTTAAAAAAAAAAAAAATTTATACCAAAAATTTTCTATAAAAAATTTTAAACCAAAAATTTTCTATAAAAAATTTTATACCAAAAATTTTTTATACAAAAATTTATACCAAACGTTTTTTTTTTTAAATTTGTACCGAAAATTTTCTATAAAAAATTTTGTACCGAAAATTTTCTATAAACAATTTTATACCGAAAATTTTCTATAAAAAATTTTATACCGCAAATTTTCTACCGAAAATTTTCTTTAAAAAAATGTATACCGAGAATTTTATGCAGGAAATTTTCTATAAAATATTTTCCACCGAAAATTTTCTATAAAAAATTTTGTACTGAAAATTTTCTATAAAAAATTGTATACCGAAAATTTTCTATAAAAAATTTTATACCGAAAATTTTCTATAAAAAATTTTATACCGAAAATTTTCTGTTAAAAATTTAATATTGAAAATTTAGTATTAAACATTTTTCTCAAAAATTAATGTGAGAGTAAAGATAAAACTGAGATTTAAATTCTGTTTAAATAATAATCTTGGCTTTATGTTGATATTTTGTATAGACAATATAATTCGCGTTCATTTCTTTCTAGAAATGTAATAAAATGTTTGATTGCCATGACATTTTAAAAAATACAAATTTGTTTCCAAGCCATATTTAATCAGATTAAGGTTCTATAGAACAACCATCCTAAGAATAGGTTATTAAGTTGAAAGTTGTAGGCAACCGTCTTCAGTAGATTTGGATCGAATTTGAGGTATATTCCTAAATAAAGGTAGTGGCTGAATCCAGAAAATCTAATACTACACTAATACTAACAAACCTATTCTAGGTAATCTAATGGTATCTTTAAAGAACCAAACTTCATTTTCATGGGGTCATTTAAAAGTTTTTTTATTAGTATAAAGATTTTGTATTTCCTACTTCTTTGTTTTCAAAAAACTCTACTAAATTCAAGTAAGTTTACACCTTAATTACACAATCATTCAAAAAGTATTCTCAATAATTCTTTTGTAAATGAATATTAAATTCCATATAATTGTATTTGAATTCATAAATTATTTTAATTACTCTTGTTTTTTTCTGAAAGATTTTATCTTAAGGAAATTTTTACACCTTTATTGAAGTCACAAAGCCATTGAAATAAATGACTAAAGCCAACAATACATTGAAAACCAAATCAGACATAACCACATTCGCATTCTGTAATATGGGCCAGTATTACAAAGGTTTTAGTGTATAATGGCATTTTATAGTAAAGCACAAAAAAAAATTCAAAATATTACAATAAAAATCCCATTGTAATGGCAACATTAATTACTTTTTTAGTAAAACAATTTCCTAGTTGTTGAACTGTTGCAAATTTAACCCTTAAGAGAGAAAATAAATTATTTAAATCCAAAAGGTTTAGAGTTTTATAAATTCTCCAAAATTTTAATATTAATAATTCACTAGATGCATTACAAGGTAATGCTGGGAGCAGAAAGAATAGATTTCTGAGTATGACAATTGCCTTGAGTTATCCTAATACCATTACACTTTATGTGTAGTACATAAATATATTCATAAATGATTCATTCTGCGGGCATTACTTAGTAAACTTAATGCATTACTTTCTACATTACCTTTTACCTTATTAAGTTATATTTTATAAAGTTCTAATGGAAACTCGATAACATACATTTATTAAGAAGCTTGATAAAAGTTTTTCAAAATTATATCAAGCTTACTAAGCACTTTACCTTATATTACTGATTACTTTCCAGTTCAAAACTAATCAGCTAAAAACTTCCTGATTTGCTAATAGCTCATGGGTTAGCATTTTAAGGCCATGACTCATATGCCATCTATGTGTATCGTTACCAGAAACAAGTCAAAGAGCAACTAACATTTTAAAAAGTTTACCGCCGCACCAATAAAAAATTGCACTGACTCTGCAGCAACGCCAAATAATCCGAAATAAATGTGGGCGCGAGCATACGAACATTTGAAAACAATTGTTTAGCAATCAAATGAACAGAAGACAAAAATAAAATATCTCTAGAAATAAACAATATAATGAAATAGAATTAACGCTATAAAAGAAATAACAAATCGTAATTATAAAAGACATAAGTAAAACTTTATAATAAAAACGAAACAAAGATCATGAGTATTATTGTAAGCATTTGATCAGATATTTGCGAGGAAAAATGTTGTTTTTGAAGTAGTCTACCTTTAGCAGATAATTGCAATCATGGACGGAGTTGTAAAATTTGTATGCCCAGGGGTAAATTTTTTATACAAATTTTTATACCGAAAATTTTATAAAAAAAATTTATACCGAAAATATTCTAACAAAAATTTATACCGAAAATTAAAAAAAAATTTATAAAAAATATTTTCTAAAAAAAATGTATACCGAAAATTTTCTATAAAAAAAACTTTATACCGAAAATATTCTATAAAAAAACTTTATACCGAAAATTTCTATAAAAAAATATTATACCAAAATTTTCGATAAAAAATTTGTATACCGAAAATTTTATATAAAAAATTTTTATGCCGAAAATTTTCTATAAAAATTTTAATACCGAAAATTTGCTATGAAAAATTTTAATATAAAATTGTCTATAAAAACTTGTATATCGAAAATTTGTATAAAAATTTTTAATAAAAAATTTTATACCGAAAAAAGTTCCGAAAATTGTCTATACAAAATTTTTATACCTAAAATTTTCTATACAAAATTTTTATACCTAAAATTTTCTATACAAAATTCTTATACCGAAAATTTTATATAAAAAAATCTTATACCAAAAGCTTTCTTAAAAAAAATTTATACCGTAAATTTCCTAAAAACATTTTATACCAAAAATTTTTTAAAAAAATTTTATACCGAAAATTTTCTATAAAAAATTTTTACCAAAAATTTTATACCAAAAATTTTCTACAAATTGTATACCAAAAATTTTGTAGAAAAAATTTTATATTAAAATTTTCTATAAAAAATTTTATACCGAAAATTTTTTAAATAGACAAATTTATACTGAAAATTTTCTATTAAAAAATTTTATAACGAAAATTTACTATACACATCGAACATTTTCTTTAAAAATTTTATACCGAAAATTTTCTATCAAAAATGTTATACCTAAAATTTTCTATAAAATATTTTCATACCGAAAATTTTCTATACAAAAAATTTTATACCGAAAATTTTCGACACAAATAATTTTATAACGAAAATTTTCTATAAAAAATTTTATACCGAAAATGTTCTATAAAAAATTTTATATCGAAAAATTTCTATAAAAAATGTTATACCAAACATTTTCTTTAAAAAAATTTTATACCAAACATTTTCTTTAAAAAAATTTTATATCAAAAATTTTCTTTAAAAAAATTTTATATCGAAAATTTTCTATAAAAAAATTTTATACCTAAAATTTTCTATAAAAAAATTTTATACCTAAAATTTTCTATATAAAAAATTTTATGCCTAAAATTTTCCATAAAAAATGTTATACCTAAAATTTTCTATAAATAAAATTTTATACCTAAATATTTCTATAAAAAAATTTTATACCGAAAATTTTTTTATATTTTTTGTACTGAAAATTTTATATAAAAAATTTTTATACCGAAAATTTACTATACACATTGAAGATTTTCTGTAAAAAATTGTATACCGACAATTTTCTATCAAAAATGTTATAACTCAAATTTTCTATAAAATATTTTCATACTGAAAGTTTTCTATACAAAAAATTTTATACCGAACATTTCTATAAGAACATTTTTATAAAAAAGAACATTTTTATATAAAAACTTTTATATCAAACATTTTCTATAAAAAATTTTAATACCAAAAATTTTCTATAAAAACTTGTATACCAAAAAATTTTCTATGAAAAATTTTATTCCGAAAATTTTCTTAAACAATTTTATACCGAAAAATTTCTATAAAAAATTTTAATACCAAAAATTTTCTATACAAAATTGTATACCAAAAAATTTTCTATGAAAAATTTTATTCCGAAAATGTTCTTAAACAATTTTATACCGAAAAATTTCTATAAAAAATTTTATACCGAAAAATTTCTATAAAAAATTTTATACCGAAAATTTTCTATAAAAAATTTTAAACCGAAAATTTTCTATAAAAAATTTTATACCGAAAATTTTCTATAAAAAATTTTATACCGAAAATTTCTATAAAAAATTTTATACCGAAACTTTTCTATAAAAAATGTTATACCGAAAATTTTCTATAAAAAATGTTATACCGAAAATTTTCTATAAAAAATTTTCTATAAAAAATTTTCTACCGAAAATTTTCTATAAAAAATTTTCTACCAAAAATTTTCTATAAAAAATTTTCTTCCGAAAATTTTCTATAAAAAATTTTCTACCGAAAATTTTCTATAAAAAATTGTATACCGAAAATTTTCTATAAAAAATGTTATACCCAAAATTTTTTTAACGATAATTTTCTATAAAAAATTTTTACCGAAAATTTTACAAGAAAAATTTTATACCGAAAATTTTCTATGAAAAATTTTCTATAAAAAATTCTATACCGAAAATTATCTATAAAGAAAATTTATACCGAAAATTTTCTCTATAAAATATTTATCCCGAAAATTATCTATAATGAATTTTAATACCGAAAATTTTCTATAAAAATTTCTATATCGAAAATATGTATAAAAATATGTATAACAAAAATTTTTAATAAAAAATTTTATAACGAAAATTTTCTATAAAAAAGTTTTATACCAAAATTATTCTATAAAAATGTTTATACCAAAAATTTTCTATAAAGTATTGATACCGAAAATTTTCTATAAAAAATATTTATACTGAAAATTTGTTATAAAGAAAAACTTTTTACCCCATCCCAAAATATTTTCACTCCGCCCATGACTTAAATTACAAAACGATTGTTATACAGTCATGACTTTGCAATGCGGAGGAGTTTCTTCAGTTTCCTAAAATGTAATTTAAATTAGTTATTTGGGTAATGTGACTGGTAATGTAAACGATTATTTGACGCTTAAATTGGCAAAATGCAACAAGTCATGTCTGAGATTTCAAAATTAATTTAGAAAAATCGAGCAAGAATTTCTGTTTTTAATAAAAGATCATCAAATGAAGTCATTCTCACATTTAAAAGTCACATGGTGTTAAAAATATAAATGTTACATAATTTTACGTGATAACTGATAAACTGGAAAAGGTCTTACAAATTCTATTAAAGCCTTAATAAAAGAGAATTTATTTTAATAATTTCCCTTTTCTTTCTCTCTATTCCAGATTCCTTGTATGCCTTGTGGCAAGTCTATCCTTAGCCGATAACGATATCGATTCCGATGTTATGCCCACAGTGATGCCCAGCGAGGTACGTGTTGAGTCTTCAGTGTCTTTCGAAACATCACACAAACGTCCCGAAGAATTGGGTGACGATGCTTTCCAAACCTCTCACAAAATCAATCATTATGATGTTGAAAACATGAATCTCTTGCCCACCAAAGAGAAACCCGAACTCAATCCCGTTTTGAGTGCCCTCATCAATGAAGATGTTATGAAAAGCATAGAAGCTAAACGTGCCATTGAAGAGGCTGAATTGGAAATGATTAAGGCTGAAGTAGATGCTGTCATCAAGGAAGAAGAAAAGAAAATTGAAGAAGCCAAGAAAGAAAAGGAATTGGAAGTAGCTACTGAAGCTCCAGTAGCTCCTGTCAATGTTCTAACCACCAGCGCTCCCGTAACAAAGGCTGATTTGGATAAAGATGATGATGGTATTAATGTTGGCTTTGTAGATCAATCGATTCCTTTGGAAACAGCCGGAACCGAGAACAACAAGAAGTCACGTATTGAAATCAAAAAGGGACCCAATGGTCAAGATTATGAATACGAATATGTTTACTACTACGAAGATGAAGACGCTGAAGATGGCAAGACCAAGACCGCCGCTGCTGCCGAGGATGGTGAAGAAGCTGAAACCAGAGGCAAGTCTCGTTATACCAATATTGATCGCAGCACTGCTGCCACCCCAGCCGATAACAGCTTGGTTAGCGGCAAAGCCAAGGGCCGTTCTTCCAATGTTGATGAAAATATTGAAGCCGAACGTTTACCTCATAATACCCGCTTCCCCAGTCGCGGCAAAACCGTAGATGTTCCTCCCACACCTGCCTTGGACTCCGTCGATTCTGCTGCCGAGAAAAAGAAGATCAGTGTCAAGCGTCCCAGTTTGGAATTGGTAGACAGTGAAACTTTCAATACCGACGAGAAACAGGCCAAGAGTTCTCGCAATTCCGATGACACCAAATCGGCCATTACCATTGAACAGGAAATGGCTGCTGCCGCTAAAGATGCTGAGGAAGCCAAGGCTGCCAAGGATCAAGAAGCTGTAGAAGATTCAATGATGGATGCTGATGAGGATATGGTACAAACTACTCCTGCTATGGAAAAGGCTGCTTTGGACTTGTATGCTCTCTTGACCAATGAAAATAATAACATGGATATGACCACCGATTCTGATATGGATGTTACCACCATTGTGCCCGATACCACCGATATGTATGGCGATGATATGTTAACCACAATTGTTGAGGAAGAACCCAGTAGCACTACAACCACCACAACCACAACTACTACTCCCGAACCTACTACCACAACTACTACTACTACCACCACAACAACTACCGCAGCTCCTGCCTTGTTCGGAGGCAGACGTGGTACAGCCAGCTCTTCTGGTCGTAACCGTTTCAAGTTGAAGTCCGCTAATAACCCCACAACTACCACCACCGAAGCGCCCTCAGAAGCTCCCAAAACTGGCAAGAGTAAGTAGAAAGAAGCAAATTATAATTAAGGTTAATAAATTAATAAATTATCTTGAAAATTTTTAGATCGTTTCTCTCGTCCTTCCATTGGTGGTCGTGCTCGTCCTGGTGCCAGAACTACCACTGCTGCTCCTGCCGCTGCTGAAGAGCCACAGCAAGAAGAAGAAGTTGTTGCCGCCAAGGAAGTCAAACCCGTTAGCTCAGGATTCTCCCGTAACAAACGTAAGTTAGGGCTATAATTGTTAGAAGTTTTATATTACTAAACATATTTTTATTTATCTCTTAAGCTCGCAACCGTTTTAATCTTCGCGGTAGCACCACAACCACTGAAGCTCCTGCCCAAGACTCCAATGAAGCCCATGAAGAAGCCGTATCCAGCACTACTGCCCGCACTCCTAGAGGTCGTCCTACACTTAACATTCGTGGCCGCAGTCGTACCACCACTACCAAAGCTCCTGCTAACGAAGAAGAAGTTAATGATAGCGAAAATAATGTAGACAGTGATAAGCCCTCAACCCCAGCTCCCAGCTCCAGTGGCCCCGTCAGACCTTCCCGCTTCAATTTGAACCGTGCTGCCGGTTCTCGCTTACCCGGACGCGCCAAACTTGGTCGTGCCACCACCGAAGCTCCAGCTGCCAGTGAATCTGAAGACTCAGCTGCTGATAGCACACATCACAACGATGTCAAGGGAGAAGGTGAAGAGGCCGCTGCTGAAAAGCCAGCTGAAGAATCAGCCTCAGCCAATGCTGGTGGCTTGAATCGTTTGAAGAATCGTCCACGTATAGGTGGTTTACAAAAGACTGAAAGCAAACCAAAGGTAGCCCCAGCACCAGTGGCTCCACGCAAAGTTAATCCTTTGTTGGCCAATAGACGCCTAAAAGTAGCCTCCTCTACAACAGGTAAATTTGAATAGAAAAAAATACTAAATAAGAAAGTTCAATATTCTTATTATACCCTTCACGACCATAGGTCTAAAGGGTATATTGGGTTTGTGCTGATGTTTGTAGCGCATAGAAATATTGGTCTGAGACCTACCTTTTAGTATACCAATCGACTAAGGACTTGCAGGTCCTTACTTTAAAGATAATTTGATAAAATTTGGCACAGGCTCATATTTTGGTCCAAGGACGATTTCTATACTTTTTGTTCAAAATTTGATGACTATTTCGGGTACCTCCTATAGAAATGCCTTCCCGGAATAGAGTTTTTGGTCCTTTACTACCACAAATTTCGATGTATTTTAATAATATCCAACACAAGTATTGCTTACATTAACCTTAATGCATCGCATTTTGTAGAAATCTGACTATATTTGACCATACCTCCCGTACAAGACACATTCTCAAAAGTAGTTTAAATACCCAGAAAAGCACAAAAAAGCTTATAAATCTAAAGAAAAATGCATTTTATTACTTAAACTTGGCACAGATAAATATTTTGTTAATATAAACCAATAACCGAAATTTAGTAACAATAGATCCTCAATTGACCTTAGCTCCCATTTATGTCATTTCCCTTAGCCGGAAATGACATAAATCTACTTAAATCTCGAAATTTTTTATAAATAAATCATAGTACATCGAGCCCTTAGATTTAAATAATCGTAAACGACATCTTGTCGATGGGTTTGTGTTTGCGAAAGTTATACGGACCAAAAGCTTTTACATACAAGGTGCTCAACTTTGACCCACTGTGCTAAAAATTGATATGTTTTTTAAAATTGGTCTAAAACTCCGTCTACCCTTTGGAAGATTTCTGCTTATTGCTCCACAATCCGGCCAGTAGTTTAAAAGTTATTGAAGTAAAACTAAAAGCTTCATACACCATAACTTTTAAACTTTTTAGTTTGTCGAAAGTAGCAAACTAACAAATAACAAAAATTTTATGCACCAAAACATTCCCCGTTTTTGTTTAATAAATATTTTTTGTCGCTTACGATCAATATTTTTCCTGTCGCTTGCGATCTTTTTAATCTAAGGGCTCGATATGTTAAACTGTAGGTACATATTTAACCTTAGTAGTGAAGGGGCTAGACCGACTATAGCTTTTCTTACTTGTTTTTTATTTATTTATTTATTTTTTTACAGAAGCTCCCGCTGAGGAAGCCTCTGCTGCTTCAGGCGAAGAAACTGAATCCAAGGAAGAAGCTTCTGCCACCGTCCACGAAGAAGCTGCTAAGGATGAAACAACAGAAGAAGCAGAGACTACTACCAAACAACAAGCTCGCGGTTTAGGACTATTAGGTCAAAGAAGGCGATTGCCTTTAAGAAAACCAGGAACGTTATTGTAAGAAACTACTAAAATTCCCTAACATAACCCATTCCTGTGCCTCTTTCTGCCTCTTACTTGAGTACTCAAACAAAAAAACCAATTAAATGCTCATCATAAAACTAAAAGTATCTTAAATTTATTGTAAAGATCCCCCTCCCCCTTAAAATATTTAGTAATAACTATTACGACAATTAGTACTTTTATGTCCCCTCCCTTAGTACTTTTTGTATTGTATGTAAATTAATTATTTTTAATTTTTTCATTTATTATTTTATTTTAATTTTTGTTTTTTTTTTTGAAAATTTTTTATTTGTGACTTTTATTTTTGAAAAACCACTTTTATGTTAAATTTGCAATAAGTAAAATTCAAAAGGAAACATTTTACTTATTTTATTATGTATGAAATTATCATGTTTTCTTCTTTGTTTTTTTATTATTTCTTTATTATTTTTTTTAATATAAAAATTTTGATTTAAAATATTATTAAAAAATTTACTTTAAGTTTCTTAAATTAGTTACAATAAAACACAAACAATCGAAATCCTTATGTAAAAATTTTTTGCGATATAAATGTAATTTTATATGTAATTTTCATTTTGATAAACATAAACGATAAAAGTATATAAAAACTATAATAATAAATTAAAAATTTTTTAATTGTATGAAATGTGGGAAGATGGTAAAACACTTTATAATTTTTAAACGACCCTTAGGCTAAATATTATCAAAGTAGTTTTTAATGAATGAAATGTACTTCGCTCTGGACAAACAAACTTTGAAATTGTTTATGAAACACATAAATTAACAGTTACAAAATGTTTCAACCAAAAAAAAAAAACAAAGAATTTTATAAAACGGAGTACCTACAAAAATGGCTTTCAGCGTTTCTTACACAGCACAGAGTGCCAACATATTTCTGACACTTTCTATATCATGCCACATAACAAACAGATCAAACCAACTGCCCAGAACTATCGCCTTTTTAAAATGCTCACCCTAATGTTCCTTTATAATTTCATTATCTAAGGTTAATTGTTGGGAAGGAGATTTAATTGTTTCGTAAGTTATGCATGACCTTATGGTTATCGAAGTGTCAATAAAGCAATTTTGAGTTTATGTTTTATTTATTAGTGATTGATTTTTAATTATTAGAACCTCAGGCTAGAGAAGGATAATTAGCAGTGATTAATAAAGGAACGTTACTGATATATTAGATACATATATCATTATCTCGAAGGTATAGTATAGGTATATAGGACTAAGCAGCAGGAAAATTATTATACCCTTCATCATCATAGGAGGAAAGGGTATTTTGAGTTTGTGCTGATGTACGTAACGCATAGAAATATTTGTCTTAGACCCACCTTTTAGTATAGCAATAGGCTTAGAATCACTTTTTGAGTCGATTTAGCGATGTCGGTCCGTCTGGCTGAATCCCCATGTAAACCATGTAATCAAAGTACAGGTCGCAATTCTAAAGATAATTTGATGAAATTTGGCACAAATTATTTTTTGACAGTTCATTATTTATGGTACCTCCCATAGGTCCCAGAATTGATATTTTGCCCACAAATATATATTATGTAAAAAAAACACAGTACCAAATTTCGATGAAATCGGTTAACATTTGACCATAGCTCCCATGCAATCTCTTCTGTCAAAATGCACTAAATGAGACAAAAATCTCTAAAAACGCTCATAAATCTGAAGATAATGAGAATTTTGAGTTTATTTTTTACATACATATATATATATATATATATATAATTCCCCGACAACATTCCAATTGGAATAAGGGGTACTTCTCTCAGACAATGAGCTGCATCCGATTCTATTTTTAGACTCATTGAAAGGGACCTACGTTTTAACGCCGGCTCCGAACGGCAAATGCATTAGTTAGAGAAGTTTTACATAGCCTAATACTCAATAACCAGTGGCTAGCTGAGTTATGAGGTGAACCGCCGCTTTTTTGACAATTTATTTTTTCAAGTGAGTCTGGCCAGGGATCGAACTTGGGCCTCTGGTATGCTAGGCGGATGACTAACCTGCTATACCACGGCGGTTCACATACATAATTTTTGTAAAAATTGTAATCAATTTGCCAAATTTCGAGATAATCGGTTCACATTTGACCCTAGCTCTCATATAAGTCCAAATGACGGAAACAGCTTCAATATATAAGTTTTTAGAAAATGTTTGTATGATGGCAAAATTTAACAAATATTTGTGTTCGACACAAAAAATTTGTATAGAAAATTTTTCGACACAAAAACTATTTATAGAAAATTTTTCGACATAAAATTTTTTATGAAAATTTTTCGATATAAAATTTTTTTTGTAGAAAATTTTTTGGCATAACATTTTTTTACAGAAAATTTTCTGACATAAAAATTTTTTATAGAAAATTTTTCGACATAAAAATTTTTTGATATACAAATTTTTTATAAATAATTTTTAGACATAAAATTTTTTTTTTTTGAAAATTTTTTTATATAAAATTAAAAAAAAATATAATTTTTGATACACAAATTTTAAATAGAAAATTTTTTGACATAAAAATTTTTTATATACATTTTTTTGACATTTAATTTTTTAAAGAATATTTTTCTACACAAATTTTTGATATACAATTTTTCGTTTAAAGAAAATTTTTCGACACAAAAAATATTTATCGAAATTTTTAAACATAAACCCTTTTGTAGAAAATGTCTTGACAAAAATTTTTTGATATAAAAATTGTTTATATTAAAATTTTTGTCATACAAATTTTTTATAGAAAATTTTTTTCTTTTTCGAAAAATTTTCTATAAAAATTTTTTTATATAGAAATTTTTTTATTTAGAAATTTTTTTATATAGAAATTTTTTATAGAAAAATTTTCGACATAAATTTTTTTTACAAATTAAAAAAAAATATTTTTCACATAAAATTTTTTTGAGATACAAATTTTTAATAGAAAATTTTTCGACATAAAAATTTTTTTATAGAGAATTTTTCAAAATAAAATTTTTTATAGAAAATTTTTCAAAATAAAATTTTTTATAGAAAATTTTTCGATACATTAAATTTTTAATAGAAAATTTTTCGACATAGAAAACATTTAAAGAAAATTTTTCTACACAAAAATTATCAGCCATGTCACAGAACTCAATTCCGTTCGGAAGTGGAATTAATTCCGTGTTTTGCTTCTGCAGAAAAAGTAAAACGAAAAAATTTTTCGGAATGAAATCACATTCTTTTGTTAAAGTGGAATTGAATTTGTATAATTTTCTTTGTTTATTCAATATTTGAATAATTTCTTCAATTATTTAGTGTTATTTGTTGAAACAATGATAGAGTTATTGATTTCAATTAAAAAAATCGTGTTTTGCAATGAATTTTGACATTTAAAATTTTTCGGAATCTATAGAACCTAAAACCATTTCGATCGGAATTCAACTACGGAATGGTTTCAATTCCGAACGGAATTTATGACATGCCTGTATATATAGAAATTTTTAAACATAAAAACTTTTACAGAAAATGTTTTGACAAAAGTTTTTATATATACAAATTTCTTATAATTTTTATTTTTTTTTTTTTTTTTTCTTGACGTTTAATTTTTCAACGAATATTTTTCGACACACAAATTTTTGAACGAAAAATTTTCGACATAAAAATCGTTTAAAAAAAATTTTTCGACACAAAAGTTATATATATAGAAATTTTTAAGCATAAAATGTATTGACAAAAATTTGTTGATATAAAAATTTTTTATATTAAATTTTTTATAAAAAAATTTTTCGAAATATAAATTTTTTATTGAAAATTTTTTGACATAAAAATTTTTAAGAGAAAATTGTTCGACATAAAATTTTTTTATAGAAAATTTTTCGAAATAAAATTTTTCATAAAACTTTTATGACATAAAAATTTTTCGTTAAAAAAATTTTTTATAAAAATTTTTCGATATAGAAAATTATTTGAAAATAATTTTTTATAGGAAATTTTTCGACAACAACTTTCTGAAGAAAATTTTTCAACAACTTTTAACAGATAATTTTTCGACATTAAAATGTTTATAAATTTTTTATGTGGGAAGAGAAGGAAGATGAAAACTGAAAAATGTTTGTGTTTTGTTCAGTCGATAATCTGAGCTTTAACTTATGGTTTATAAACATAATTCGTAAAGATTTTGTTTGTAAAATAAGTTATAATACGAGGTTTTCGATCTGTCTAAAATTGGGGAAAATTTTTCGACATAAATATTTTGTATAGAAAATTTTCCGATACAAAAATTTATTATAGAAAATGTTTCGATAAAAAATATTTTTATAGAAAATTTGTTGATATACAAATTTTCTATAGAAATTTCTTGGTAATTTCTCTATTTATTTAAGAATAATTTTAGACAAAAAAAATTTATATAAATATGTTGACGTTTGCACTAAAATGTAAAGAAAGCTGAAGAGACCAGTATGTAGAGAAAAATTACATCACTAACTCAGATTTTTTTTTAAATTTAAATTAAAATTTTTAATTTTTTTGTTACGTTTTGGTGTGAATGTCTGCATAAATAGCAATGTTCCAAAAATTAAAATGTCAACACTTCTAAGCATGAATTTTTTTAATTTATTTTGAGCCAGCGAAGCAGGCCGAACTGTCCTATACTTAAAAAAAAAAAAATTTGAATAGAAAATAGAAGAGAGTTCTTCAATTTCAACCAAACACCTGAGCAAACCATCATAATCTGTCAACAATGTCGTTTGATACTTTGCAAAAATCGCGTGTTCTAATAAGGATTTTGTCCACGATTGGAATTTTAACAAGGGAAAAGCAACCCAACCAGAAACTAAAAAATCGTTTAACAATCTTTTACAATCTAATGATACACGTATCAGCGACATTCACTCTGACCATTCTAATGTGGATAAATGTGGTATCAACATCGGATTTAAATGATGCTGTTGATGTCCTTGCTATGACTTTAACGGAAACGGCACTGGTGGTAAAGATACTTAGCGTATGGTATTATACAACCTCAATCCAAGACATGTTCAATGAGTGGCAGCAAAATGAATTGTTTAAATTGCAAACAACAAAAGAGTTTGCGATGTGGCATCAAACATTTAAAGTATTTGGTGTTGTAGCGTTTCTTTATATAACATGCAGTTTGAGCGTTGTGGGTTGTGGTTTTGCAGCTGTGTTGTTTCTCAAAACTTACCAATTGCCATTTCCCTATTGGGTTCCGTTTAATTGGAATGATCCCGTCAAGTTTTGGTATGCTTACGTTTATGAATTGTATGCCATGCCGATGACATGTATTACCAATTGTACTTTGGACATGTTTTTCTGTTACATGATGCAACATTTGGCTATGTCCTACAAATTGATAGCAATGCGTTTAGAGAAATTGGGCTACGTCAAGGACGAAATGAATGTGAGTATTACCAAGAAGCTGTTGACACTAATTGAATTTCATCAGAAATTGAAAAGGTACTCCAAGATAGTTTTTTCTGATAAAATTAATATTAACACAAAAATTATAATTTCTTTAATTAAGGATGTCCCAAACTTGTGAGGCTGTAATTTGTTATCCTATTTTAGCTGAAATTCTAGTTAGCGCCTCTGTCCTGTGCTTTAGTCTCTACCGCTTGCAAAATTTTAATATTTTAGAGGATCCTGTTACATTTATCTCTTTGGCCCAATATGCTGTGGTCATGAATCTGGAGATTTTCTTACCCTGCTATTATGCCAATCAATTAACTGTGGAATCTTGTCGTCTACATAATAGTATTTACAACAGCAATTGGTCGGAAATGTCTCTAAAGAATCGCAAGTTAATTTTAATGTTCATGCAATATCTGGAAGAACCTGTGGTCCTAAAAGCTGGCAACTTTTTTAAAATCGGCTTACCCATCTATTCAAAGGTAATCCCTCATAATTAATTTTTTTTTTTTTATTTACTGTCTCAATAAAAATTTTATAATTTTTTTCAGACCGTGAATAATGCTTATAGTTTTTTCGCTTTATTACTCAATATGGATGTTAAGTAAACTGATCGTTTGCTTTGAAGTTCGATATCAATTTTTAGACGACCAAAATTTTTACTTATTTTATAATTCTCTTAATGTTATACCACTTGATATTTATAATTCAGTATAAAATTGCACTTTAATAATATTGTTATTATGAAAGCACTAAAGCTTTTACACTATCTATGTAAAAGGTTTATAACTTTGCTGTACACTTTGATCATTAATAAAGTTTTTGTGTGTAATTTTATCAACACAGCACCGCACAGTGGTGTGTTTGCCTTTATCTACCCTTCACTACCACTACAACTGGGAAGGTTATATTGTTTTTTTTAATGTTTGTAACTCTTAGAAATTTATTTATTTATCGGCCACCTTTATATGCCGATCGATCTATGACTTTCTGATTCGGCTAGCCAACAAGTAAAGCTTTATGTAAATTTACTAATAAGAAAGCTAGAGTAAAATTTTAACCGAAGTTACAAAAGTTACCCACCGATTACATTAGCAACCTTCCAAGATTCCAAAATCTTCTTAACTGCAAGAAAAATTCAAAATTTACTAATTTTCTATGAAAAAACATGTAGCAAAAATTACACAATTTTTGTAAACCACGTTTTCAAAAAGATGTCTTCAAAATTCAGTAACGCTTTATCTTTAAAACAAAATTTAAGTCGATTTTGAATCAACTACATACTGAAGAGGGCACATGATAAGTACTTTTTCAGAAAAAGGAAGAAATATTTATACCAAAAATTTTCTATAAACAATTTTTTAAAATTTTTTACCGAAAATTTTCTACAAACAAATTTTGTAACGAAAATTTTCTATAAAAAATTTTGTACCAAAAGTTTTCTATAAAAAATGTTGTACTGAAAATTTTCTATAAAAAATTTTGTACCGAAAATTTTCTTTAAAAAATTTTGTACCGAAAATTTTCTATAAAAAATTTTGTACCGAAAATTTTCTATAAAAAATTTTGTACCGAAAATTTTCTATAAAAAATTTTGTACCGAAAATTTTCTATAAAAAATTTTGTACCGAAAATTTTCTATAACAAATTTTGTACCGAAAATTTTCTATAAAAAATTTTGTACCGAAAATTTTCTATAAAAAATTTTGTACCGAAAATTTTGCACCGAAAATTTTCTATAAAAAATTTTGTACCGAAAATTTTCTATAAAAAATTTTGTACCGAAAATTTTCTATAAAAAATTTTGTACCGAAAATTTTCTACAAAAAAATTTTGTAACGAAAATTTTCTATAAAAAATTTTGTACCGAAAATTTTCTATAAAAAATTTTATACCGAAAATTTTCTATAAAAAATTTTGTACCGAAAATTTTCTATAAAAAATTTTGTACCGAAAATTTTCTATAAAAAATTTTGTACCGAAAATTTTCTATAAAAAATTTTTGTACCGAAAATTTTCTATAACAAATTTTGTACCGAAAATTTTCTATAAAAAATTTTTGTACCGAAAATTTTCTATAACAAATTTTGTACCGAAAATTTTCTATAAAAAAATTTTGTACCGAAAATTTTCTATAAAAAATTTTGTACCGAAAATTTTCTATAAAATAGTTTGTACCGAAAATTTTCTATAAAAAATTTTGTACCGAAAATTTTCTATAAAAAATTTTGTACCGAAAATTTTCTATAAAAAATTTTGTACCGAATATTTTCTATAAAAAATTTTGTACCGAAAATTTTCTATAAAAAATTTTGTACCGAAAATTTTCTATAAAAAATTTTGTACCGAAAATTTTCTATAAAAAATTTTGTACCGAAAATTTTCTATAAAAAATTTTGTACCGAAAATTTTCTATAAAAAATTTTTTACCGAAAATTTTCTATAAAAAATTTTTGTACCGAAAATTTTCTATAAAAAATTTTGTACCGAAAATTTTCTATAAAAAAATTTTGTACCGAAAATTTTCTATAAAAAAATTTTGTACCGAAAATTTTCTATAAAAAATTTTGTACCGAAAATTTTCTATAAAATAGTTTGTACCGAAAATTTTCTATAAAAAATTTTGTACCGAAAATTTTCTATAAAAAATTTTGTACCGAAAATTTTCTATAAAAAATTTTGTGCCGAAAATTTTCTATAAAAAATTTTGTACCGAAAATTTTCTATAAAAAATTTTGTACCGAAAATTTTCTATAAAAAATTTTGTACCGAAAATTTTCTATAAAAAATTTTGTACCGAAAATTTTCTATAAAAAATTTTGTACCGAAAATTTTCTATAAAAAATTTTGTACCGAAAATTTTCTATAAAAAATTTTGTACCGAAAATTTTCTATAAAAAATTTTGTACTGAAAATTTTCTATAAAAAATTTTGTACCGAAAATTTTCTATAAAAAATTTTGTACCGAAAATTTTCTATAAAAAATTTTGTACCGAAAATTTTCTATAAAAAATTTTGTACCGAAAATTTTCTATAAAAAATTTTGTACCGAAAATTTTCTATAAAAAATTTTGTACCGAAAATTTTCTATAAAAAATTTTGTACCGAAAATTTTCTATAAAAAATTTTGTACCGAAAATTTTCTATAAAAAATTTTGGACCGAAAATTTTCTATAAAAAATTTTGTACCGAAAATTTTCTATAAAAAATTTTGTACCGAAAATTTTCTATAAAAAATTTTGTACCGAAAATTTTCTATAAAAAATTTTTGTACCGAAAATTTTCTATAAAAAATTTTTGTACCGAAAATTTTCTATAAAAAATTTTGTACCGAAAATTTTCTATAAAAAATTTTGTACCGAAAATTTTCTATAAAAAATTTTGTACCGAAAATTTTCTATAAAAAATTTTGGACCGAAAATTTTCTATAAAAAATTTTGTACCGAAAATTTTCTATAAAAAATTTTGTACCGAAAATTTTCTATAAAAAATTTTGTACCGAAAATTTTGCACCGAAAATTTTCTATAAAAAATTTTGTACCGAAAATTTTCTATAAAAAATTTTGTACCGAAAATTTTCTATAAAAAATTTTGTACCGAAAATTTTCTACAAAAAAATTTTGTAACGAAAATTTTCTATAAAAAATTTTGTACCGAAAATTTTCTATAAAAAATTTTATACCGAAAATTTTCTATAAAAAATTTTGTACCGAAAATTTTCTATAAAAAATTTTGTACCGAAAATTTTCTATAAAAAATTTTGTACCGAAAATTTTCTATAAAAAATTTTTGTACCGAAAATTTTCTATAACAAATTTTGTACCGAAAATTTTCTATAAAAAATTTTTGTACCGAAAATTTTCTATAACAAATTTTGTACCGAAAATTTTCTATAAAAAAATTTTGTACCGAAAATTTTCTATAAAAAATTTTGTACCGAAAATTTTCTATAAAATAGTTTGTACCGAAAATTTTCTATAAAAAATTTTGTACCGAAAATTTTCTATAAAAAATTTTGTACCGAAAATTTTCTATAAAAAATTTTGTACCGAATATTTTCTATAAAAAATTTTGTACCGAAAATTTTCTATAAAAAATTTTGTACCGAAAATTTTCTATAAAAAATTTTGTACCGAAAATTTTCTATAAAAAATTTTGTACCGAAAATTTTCTATAAAAAATTTTGTACCGAAAATTTTCTATAAAAAATTTTTTACCGAAAATTTTCTATAAAAAATTTTTGTACCGAAAATTTTCTATAAAAAATTTTGTACCGAAAATTTTCTATAAAAAAATTTTGTACCGAAAATTTTCTATAAAAAAATTTTGTACCGAAAATTTTCTATAAAAAATTTTGTACCGAAAATTTTCTATAAAATAGTTTGTACCGAAAATTTTCTATAAAAAATTTTGTACCGAAAATTTTCTATAAAAAATTTTGTACCGAAAATTTTCTATAAAAAATTTTGTGCCGAAAATTTTCTATAAAAAATTTTGTACCGAAAATTTTCTATAAAAAATTTTGTACCGAAAATTTTCTATAAAAAATTTTGTACCGAAAATTTTCTATAAAAAATTTTGTACCGAAAATTTTCTATAAAAAATTTTGTACCGAAAATTTTCTATAAAAAATTTTGTACCGAAAATTTTCTATAAAAAATTTTGTACTGAAAATTTTCTATAAAAAATTTTGTACCGAAAATTTTCTATAAAAAATTTTGTACCGAAAATTTTCTATAAAAAATTTTGTACCGAAAATTTTCTATAAAAAATTTTGTACCGAAAATTTTCTATAAAAAATTTTGTACCGAAAATTTTCTATAAAAAATTTTGTACCGAAAATTTTCTATAAAAAATTTTGTACCGAAAATTTTCTATAAAAAATTTTGTACCGAAAATTTTCTATAAAAAATTTTGTACCGAAAATTTTCTATAAAAAATTTTGGACCGAAAATTTTCTATAAAAAATTTTGTACCGAAAATTTTCTATAAAAAATTTTGTACCGAAAATTTTCTATAAAAAATTTTGTACCGAAAATTTTCTATAAAAAATTTTTGTACCGAAAATTTTCTATAAAAAATTTTTGTACCGAAAATTTTCTATAAAAAATTTTGTACCGAAAATTTTCTATAAAAAAATTTTGTACCGAAAATTTTCTATAAAAAAATTTTGTACCGAAAATTTTCTATAAAAAAATTTTGTACCGAAAATTTTCTATAAAAAATTTTGTACCGAAAATTTTCTATAAAAAATTTTGTACCGAAAATTTTCTATAAAAAATTTTGTACCGAAAATTTTGTACCGAAAATTTTCTATAAAAAATTTTGTACCGAAAATTTTCTATAAAAAATTTTGTACCGAAAATTTTCTATAAAAAATTTTGTACCGAAAATTTTCTATAAAAAATTTTGTACCGAAAATTTTCTATAAAAAATTTTGTACCGAAAATTTTCTATAAAAAATTTTGTACCGAAAATTTTCTATAAAAAATTTTGTACCGAAAATTTTCTATAAAAAATTTTGTACCGAAAATTTTCTATAAAAAATTTTGTACCGAAAATTTTCTATAAAAAATTTTGTACCGAAAATTTTCTATAAAAAATTTTGTACCGAAAATTTTCTATAAAAAATTTTGTACCGAAAATTTTCTATAAAAAATTTTGTACCGAAAATTTTCTATAAAAAATTTTGTACCGAAAATTTTCTATAAAAAATTTTGTACCGAAAATTTTCTATAAAAAATTTTGTACCGAAAATTTTCTATAAAAAAATTTTGTACCGAAAATTTTCTATAAAAAAATTTTGTACCGAAAATTTTCTATAAAAAAATTTTGTACCGAAAATTTTCTATAAAAAAATTTTGTACCGAAAATTTTCTATAAAAAAATTTTGTACCGAAAATTTTCTATAAAAAATTTTGTACCGAAAATTTTCTATAAAAAATTTTGTACCGAAAATTTTCTATAAAAAATTTTGTACCGAAAATTTTCTATAAAAAATTTTGTACCGAAAATTTTCTATAAAAAATTTTGTACCGAAAATTTTCTATAAAAAATTTTGTACCGAAAATTTTCTATAAAAAATTTTGTACCGAAAATTTTCTATAAAAAATTTTGTACCGAAAATTTTCTATAAAAAATTTTGTACCGAAAATTTTCTATAAAAAATTTTGTACCGAAAATTTTCTATAAAAAATTTTGTACCGAAAATTTTCTATAAAAAATATTGTACCGAAAATTTTCTATAAAAAATTTTGTACCGAAAATTTTCTATAAAAAATTTTGTACCGAAAATTTTTTATAAAAAATTTTGTACCGAAAATTTTCTATAAAAAATTTTGTACCGAAAATTTTCTATAAAAAATTTTGTACCGAAAATTTTCTATAAAAAATTTTGTACCGAAAATTTTCTATAAAAAATTTTGTACCGAAAATTTTCTATAAAAAATTTTGTACCGAAAATTTTCTATAAAAAATTTTGTACCGAAAATTTTCTATAAAAAATTTTGTACCGAAAATTTTCTACAAAAAAATTTTGTAACGAAAATTTTCTATAAAAAATTTTGTACCGAAAATTTTCTATAAAAAATTTTGTACCGAAAATTTTCTATAAAAAATTTTTTACCGAAAATTTTCTATAAAAAATTTTGTACCGAAAATTTTCTATAAAAAATTTTGTACCGAAAATTTTCTATAAAAAATTTTGTACCGAAAATTTTCTATAAAAAATTTTGTACCGAAAATTTTCTATAAAAAAAATTTGTACCGAAAATTTTCTATAAAAAATTTTGTACCAAAAATTTTCTATAAAAAATTTTGTACCAAAAATTTTCTATAAAATAGTTTGTACCGAAAATTTTCTATAAAATAGTTTGTACCGAAAATTTTCTATAAAAAATTTTGTACCGAAAATTTTCTATAAAAAATTTTGTACCGAAAATTTTCTATAAAAAATTTTGTACCGAAAATTTTCTATAAAAAATTTTGTACCGAAAATTTTCTATAAAAAATTTTGTACCGAAAATTTTCTATAAAAAATTTTGTACCGAAAATTTTCTATAAAAAATTTTGTACCGAAAATTTTCTATAAAAAATTTTGTACCGAAAATTTTCTATAAAAAATTTTGTACCGAAAATTTTCTATAAAAAATTTTGTACCGAAAATTTTCTATAAAAAATTTTGTACCGAAAATTTTCTATAAAAAATTTTGTACCGAAAATTTTCTATAAAAAATTTTGTACCGAAAATTTTCTATAAAAAATTTTGTACCGAAAATTTTCTATAAAAAATTTTGTACCGAAAATTTTCTATAAAAAATTTTGTACCGAAAATTTTCTATAAAAAATTTTGTACCGAAAATTTTCTATAAAAAATTTTGTACCGAAAATTTTCTATAAAAAATTTTGTACCGAAAATTTTCTATAAAAAATTTTGTACCGAAAATTTTCTATAAAAAATTTTGTACCGAAAATTTTCTATAAAAAATTTTGTACCGAAAATTTTCTATAAAAAATTTTGTACCGAAAATTTTCTATAAATAATTTTGTACCGAAACTTTTGTGTAAAAAATTTGATACCGAAAATTTTTTATAAAAAATTGTACACCAAAAATTTTGTGTAAAAATGTTATACTAAAAATTTCCAATAAAAAATTTTATACCCAAAAATTTTCTATAAAAAATTTTATTAAATTAAATCTTACCTAAAATTTTAATAACAGATTTTATACTGAAAATTTTTCGTAACAAATTTTATACCGAAAGTTTTCGATAACACATTTTATATCGAATATTTTGTATAAAAAATTTTATATTGAAAATTTGTATAAGAAATTTTGTACCGAAAAATTTGTGTAAAAAATGTTATACCGAAAATTTTTTATAAAAAATTTAAAAAAAATTACACAAATTTTTCAAACCTCATTTTCAAAAAGACCTCTTGAAGGGTAAAAAAAATCAAAATTCAGTAACGCTTTAAAACGGGTTTACATCAACTACAAACTTGTAAGAATTAGTTCATAGCTGCCCCTACAGCAGGCAATGACCAAAGCAATGATAAAATTAGGAGAACTATTTTAAGTCAACAAAAGCTAAAATAACAACTGTCACGATTTAATTTAACACAAAGTTCTGCATCTTCAAGATAATTTTCACTCTAGAATTTACTGAAACAATTTAATGTAATTAAAATCCCCAAATTCATTACTTTACAGTTTTCTTCTTTGATAGGGCTCAATATGCTAATCAAAACATTAACATTTAACTTTTTTGGTGATCAGTGAATTGCGACTACTTAGCAGGGTTTAAAACCCAATAAACAAAGCTTTAAAAATGTTACTAACATGAATATGTTAATAACATTTTGGATGTGTTATACAAAATAAAAAGATTTACAAAATTTGTGAAAAAATATTGTTGTTAAATCTCTCGGGATTTCCTAACCCAATGAGGGAGTTACTCCACATTCATATTAAGCAATAAGACAAAGAAACTGTAAGTATTATTCATGGTCCTAAGAAAATAAAATTTAATAAACAAATTATGAAATTAAATAGTAAAATTTAACTATTTCAAAGTACCTTAGAATAAACCGGTAAACCTATTTGAAAAAAGTTTCCGGCCTTTAACATTACAATAAAAACAATCTTAAAGAAACATTTCCATTTGAAATTAAAAATTTATTGGACTTAATCCACTTTCAAAACAAATAAATTTGAAATTTTTATTTTTAAATTGAAAAATACATGGGACTTAACCCACTTTCAAAATAAAAATTTGTATCAAATCGTTAACTACAAAATGTTTGACTGTCAATATTTTAGTAGGTTTTGTTAATTTAAAATTAATTATTAGTCATTCAATCTCACGTTTGAAAGTCAAATAGTTTTAAAAATAAAAATGTTACACAATTTTGTGTGATAACTGGTAAACTTGAAAAGGTCTTAAAAATTTTATTGAAATCCTTTGATTACAAACATAATTATAATAAAAACCCTTTTCTCCATTTCAGATTCCTTGTATGCCTTGTGGCAAGTGTAGCCTTAGCCGATAACGATATCGATTCCGATGTTATGCCCACAGTGATGCCCAGCGAGGTACGTGTTGAGTCTTCAGTGTCTTTCGAAACATCACACAAACGTCCCGAAGAATTGGGTGACGATGCTTTCCAAACCTCTCACAAAATCAATCATTATGATGTTGGAAACATGAATCTCTTGCCCACCAAAGAGAACCCCGAACTCAATGAAGATATTATGAAAAGCATAGAAGCTAAACGTGTCATTGAAGAGGCAGAATTGGAAATGATTAAGGATGAAGTAGATGCTGTCATCAAGGAAGAAGAAAATAAAATTGAAGAAGCCAAGAAAGAAAAGGAATTGAAAGTAGCTACTGAAGCTCCAGTAGCTCCAGTCAATGTTCTAAACACCAGTGCTCCCGTAACAAAGGCTGATTTGGATAAAGATGATGATGATGATATTAATGTTGGCTTTGTAGATCAATCGATTCCTTTGGAAACAGCCGGAACCGAGAACAACAAGAAGTCACGTATTGAAATCAAAAAGGGACCCAATGGTCAAGATTATGAATACGAATATGTTTACTACTACGAAGATGAAGACGCTGAAGATGGCAAGACCAAGACCACCGCTGCTGCAGAGGATGGTGAAGAAGCTGAAACAAGAGGCAAGTCTCGTTATACTAATAATGATCGCGGAATCGAACTATATTTGACCATACCTCCCGTACAAGACACATTCTCAAAAGTAGTTTAAATACCCAGAAAAGCACAAAAAAGCTTATAAAACTAAAGATAAATGCATTTTATTACTTAAATTTGCACAGATAAATATTTTGTAAATATAAACCAATAACCGAAATTTAGTAACAATAGATCCTCAGTTGACCGTAGCTCCCATATCAGGCCCTTAGCCGGAAATGACATAAATCTACTTAAATCTCGAAATTTTTTAAAAATAGTACATATAGATTAAAATAATCGTAAACGACATTTCGTTAAATATCTCTTAAACTATTAGAGCTAGCGTAGTACAATAAGCATATTTTTCTTTCTTTCTTAAGTATTTTTCGAACGTGTAAAAATCTTTTCTATAGGTTTATATTTGCGAAAGTTATACGGACCAAAAGGTTTTATATACAAGGTGATCAACTTTGACCCACTGGGCTAAAAATTGACATGTTTTTTTAAAATTGGTCTAAAACTCCGACTACCCTTTGGAAGATTTCTGCATATTGCTCCACAATCCGGCCAGTAGTTTAAAAGTTATTGAAGTAAAACTAAAAGCTTCATACACCATAACTTTTAAACTTTTTAGTTTGCCGAAAGTAGCAAACTAACAAATAACAAAAATGTTATGCACCAAAACATTCCCCGTTTTTGTTTAGTAAAGATTTTTTGTCTCTTACGATCAATACTTTTCCTGTCGCTTGCGATCTTTTTAATCTAAGGGCTCAATATGTTAAACTGTAGGTACATATTTAACCTTAGTAGTGAAGGGTATCATATAGTCGTGCTTGAACGACTATAGCTTTTCTTACTTGTTTTTTATTTATTTATTTATTTACTTTTACAGAAGCTCCCGCTGAGGAAGTCCCTGCTGCTTCAGGCGAAGAAACTGAATCCAAGGAAGAAGCTTCTGCCACCGTCCACGAAGAAGCTGCTAAGGATGAAACAACAGAAGAAGCAGAGACTACTACCAAACAACAAACTCGCGGTTTGGGTCTATTAGGTCAAAGAAGGCGATTGCCTTTAAGAAAACCAGGAACATTATTGTAAGAAACTACTAAAATCCCCTAACTTAACCCATTCCTGTGCCTCTTTCTGCCTCTTACTTGAGAACTCAAACAAAAAAACCAATTAAATGCTCATCATAAAACTAAAAGTATCTTAAATTTATTGTTAAGATCCCCCTTCCCCTTAAAATATTTAGTAATAACTATTACGACAATTAGTACTTTTATGTCCCCTCTCTTAGTACTTTTTGTATTGTATGGAAATTAATTATTTTTAATTTTTTCATATATTATTTTTTTTCAATTTTTGTTTTTTTTTTTTGAAAATTTTTTATTTTTTAAAAAAAAATTTTTTTTTTGAAAATTTTTTTTTTAAGTTTCTTAAATTAGTTACGATAAAATACAAACAAAGGAAATCCTTATGTAAAAATTTTTTGCGATATAAATGTAATTTTATATGTAATTTTCATTTTGATAAACATAAACGATAAAAGTATATAAAAACTATAATAATAAATTTAAAATTTTTAAATTGTATGAAATGTGGGAAGATGGCAAACCCTTTATAATTTTTAAACGACCTTTAGGCTAAAGATTATTAAAGTGGTTTTTAATGATTGATTTTTTTTTATTGCTAAAAATGTACTTCGCTCAGTAGAATACACAAGAATATTAATGTTTGGCTCTTACATGAATTAACAGTTGCAAAATGTTTAGCCCTAATTTCTGTTTCAACCAAAAAAAATAAAACAAAGAAATTTATAAAACGGAGTGCCTACAAAAATGGCTTTCAGCGTTTCTTACACAGCACAGAGTGCCAACATATTTCTGACACTTTCTAACATCATGCCACTTAACAAAGAGATCAAACCAACTGCCCACAACTATCGCCTTTTTAAAATGGTCACCCTAACGTACTTTTATAATTTCATTGTCTAAGGTTAATTGTTGGGGAGGAGATTTAAATTGTTTCGTAAGTTATGCATGACCTTATGGTTATCGAAGTGTCAATAAAGCAATTTTGAGTTTATTTTTTATTTATTAGTGATTGATTTTTAATTATTAGAACCTTAGGCTAGAGAAGGATAATTAGCAGTGATTATTAAAGGAACTACGCTACTGATATATTAGATACATATATCAGTATCCCGAAGGTATAGTATAAGTTTATAGGACCAAGCAGTAGGAAAATTATTTTTTTATATACTTTGCAATATAAAATTTTTGGATACTTAAACATTTTTAAAGAAAATTGTTTGATATATAGTTTTTTATAAAATTTAAGATGAAATATCTTAATATCGCATTAATAAAGAATTTATTTATGTAAACGTTTTTAATAGAAAATTTTTCGATATAAAACTTTTTATAGAAAATTTATCCAAATAATTTCATAGAAAATTATCGAATAAATACTTTTTAGGCAATTTTTCGACATAAAAATTACTTTTAGAAAATTTTTCGACATAAAAAATTTTTATAGAAAATTTTTCGACACAAAAATTTTTTATAGAAAATTTTTTGACATAAAAATGTTTTATAGAAAATATTTTGACATATAAATTTTTTATAGACAATTTTTCGACACAAAAATTTTTGGACATAAGATCTTTTTGATAGAAAATTTTTCGATACAAAAATTTTTTATATAAGTATATAATTTATGGACATAGGGTCTTTTTATAGAAAATTTTTCGACATAAAATTTTTTTTTAGAAAATTTTCTGAAATAAAAATTTTTTATGGAAAATTTTCCGACTTAAAAATTTTTTATAGAAAATTTTTCGACACAAACATTTTTTACAAAAAAATTTTCGATATAAAAATCTTTTTTAGAAAATTTTTTGACATAAAAATTTTTTATAGAAAATATTTTGGCATACAAATTTTTCGACACAAAAAGTTTTTTGGACATAAGATCATTTCTTAGAAAATTTTTTGGCACAAATTTTTTTATATAAAATTTTTTGACATAAAATTTTCAAACATAAAAATTTTTTATAGAAAAATTTTCGACACAAAAATTTTTTGATATAAAAATTTAAAAAAATATGTTTTTTGACATAAAAATTTTTTATAGAAAATTTTCTGACATAAAATTTTTTATAGAAATTTTTTCGGCACAAAAATTTTTTATAGAAAATTTTACGACACAAAATTTTTTTATAGTAATTTTCCTACATAAACATTTTTTATAGAAAACTTTTCGACATAAAAATTTTGTATATAAAATTTTCCGATACAAAAATTTTTTATAGAAAATTTTTTCGATACACAAATTCTTTAAGAAATTTTTTTGACATCTTATTTTTTAAAGAATAATTTTCTACACAAAAATTTTTGATAGAAAATTTTTCGACATAAAAATCATTTAAAGAAAATTTTTCGACACAAAAATTATATAAAGAAATTTTCATATAAAAAACTTTTATAGAAAATATTTTGTCAAAAATTTTTCGATATAAAAACTTTTTATATTAAATTTTTTTCCATAAAAATTTTTTGAAATAGAAATTATTTAAAAAATTTTATTGTAGTGTATTGCACTAAGATCCCAATTTATTAAAATTAAAAAAACAAAATTTTTTATAGAAAACTTTTCGAAATAAAGTTTTTTTTTTTAATTTTCGACATAAATAAAACTTTTTATAGAAAATTTTTCGACATATTTTTTATAGAACATTTTTCGACAACAACTTTTTAAAGAAAATTTTCCGATATTAATTTTTTTTTAGAAAATTATTGGATACAATTTTTCGACATTTTTATAGAAAATTTTTGGACATTAAAATTTTTTATAGAAAATTTTTTTAACATAAAAATTTTTTATTGAAAATTTTTCGACACAAAAATTTTTTATAGAAAACTTTTCAAAATATTTTTTTATTTTTCATAGACAATTTTTTATTATTGTTTCGACACACAAATTTTTTATAAAATATTTTTCTACAACAACTTTTTAAAGAAAAATTTCCGATATACATTTTTTTTAGAAAATTATTCGATACAAAAATTTTTTATAGAAAATTTTTCGATTCAAAATTTTTTGACATAAAATTTATTTTAAAAAATATTTTCGACATAAACTTTTTTAAAGAAAATTTTACGAAAGAAATTTTTTAGATATAGAAATTTTTAAAAGAAAGGATTTTTATATTATTTTGAATAAATAAATAAATAAATAAATTTTTTTATATAAAATTTTTTGACATAAAATTTTCAAACATAAAAATTTTTTATAGAAAAATTTTCGACACAAACATTTTTTGATATAAAAATTAAAAAAAATATGTTTTTTGACATAAAAATTTTTTATAGAAAATTTTCTGACATAAAATTTTTTATAGAAAATTTTTCGGCACAAAAATTTTTTATAGAAAATTTTACGACACAAAATTTTTTTATAGTAATTTTCCTACATAAACATTTTTTATAGAAAACTTTTCGACATAAAAATTTTATATATAAAATTTTCCGATACAAAAATTTTTTATAGAATATTTTTTCGATACACAAATTCTTTAAGAAATTTTTTTGACATCTTATTTTTTAAAGAATAATTTTCTACACAAAAATTTTTGATAGAAAATTTTTCGACATAAAAATCATTTAAAAAAAATTTTTCGACACAAAAATTATATAAAGAAATTTTCATATAAAAAACTTTTATAGAAAATATTTTGACAAAAATTTTTCGATATAAAAACTTTTTATATTAAATTTTTTTGCATAAAAATTTTTTGAAATAGAAATTATTTAAAAAATTTTATTGTAGTGTATTGCACTAAGATCCCAATTTATTAAAATTAAAAAAACAAAATTTTTTTATAGAAAACTTTTCGAAATAAAGTTTTTTTTTTAATTTTCGACATAAATAAAACTTTTTATAGAAAATTTTTCGACATATTTTTTATAGAACATTTTTCGACAACAACTTTTTAAAGAAAATTTTCCAATATTAATTTTTTTAGAAAATTATTGGATACAATTATTCGACATTTTTATATAAAATTTTTGGACATTAAAATTTTTTATAGAAAATTTTTTTAACATAAAAATTTTTTATTGAAAATTTTTGACACAAAAATTTTTTATAGAAAACTTTTCAAAATATTTTTTTATTTTTCACAGACAATTTTTTATAAAAAATGTTTCGACATAAAAAATGTTTTTATAGAAAATGTTTCGACACACAAATTTTTTATAAAATATTTTTCTACAACAACTTTTTAAAGAAAATTTTCCGATATACATTTTTTTTAGAAAATTATTCGATACAAAAATTTTTTATAGAAAATTTTTCGATTCAAAATTTTTTGACATAAAATTTATTTTAAAAAATATTTTCGACATAAACTTTTTTAAAGAAAATTTTTAGATATAGAAATTTTTAAAAGAAAATTTTTCGACATTTAAAAGGAATTATTGTTCGCACTTAATCCTAATCTATTACATTTATTTATTGATGTAATAGAAATTAATTGATAAAAGCCAATTTTGAATAACATTTTTTTAGATATTTTAAAGAGAATTTTTACATAAAATTTTTTTATAGTAAATTTTTCAACATAAAATTTCTTATTCAAAAAGAAAATTTTTCAACACAAAAATTTTTCATAGAAAATTTTTCGACATAAAAATCTTTTATAAAAAATTTTTCGACATAACATTTTTTTATAGGAAATACTTTAACAAAAGAATTTTCTATACAAAATTTTTATGCTGAAAATAAAAATTTTGTATAGAATATTTTTCGACTTAAACTTTTTTATAGAAAATTATAAATACTTTTTCGACATTCAAATTTTTTGGCATAAAAATATTTTGTAGAAAATTTAAAAAAATACTCAATTGTTGGGATTGTAAATATTTATTCAAAGGAATTATTATTCGTACTTACCTTTTCATTTACAAAATATAGTTATTGTATTTTCGATCTGTCTTAAAGTAGGGACTCTTTTCCTGACTGGATTCCTCGAGGAATTGGTTGTCCCTTCAAACATTTTTAGGCTTTTATCAATAAATTGTCTAATAGACTATGTCTATTAGATAATAAAATAAATGTAATAGACTGGGATTAGGTGCGAATAATAATTCCTTTGAATGAAATATTTTCGCCAAACTTTAAAACAATTTTTTTTTATAAAAAACTTTTTACGTCAAAAATTTTAATAGAAGTTTTTTTTTAATATTACTTGTAGAAATTTTTTTCACATAAATATTTTTTATATACATTTTTTCAATACAACTTTTTCATAGAAAACTTCGCTATAAAAAAATTTAGAAATTTCTCGATATTTGTATTTTGTTAACAAAATTTTAAGACAAAAAATTAAACTTGAACCAACGAAGCAGGCCGAACTGTACTATATTTTAAAACAAAAAAATATAAAATTATCAATTTCAACCAAACACCTGAGCAAACCATCATAATCTGTCAACGATGTTTGATACCTTGCAAAAATCGCGTGTTCTAATAAGGATTTTGTCCACCATTGGAATTTTAACAAGGGAAAAGCAACCCAACCAGAAACTAAAAAATCGTTTAACAATCTTTTACAATCTAATGATACACGTATCAGCGACATTCACTCTGACCATTCTAATGTGGATAAATGTGGTATCAACATCGGATTTAAATGATGACGTTGATGTCCTTGCTATGACTTTAACGGAAACGGCACTGGTGGTAAAGATACTTAGCGTATGGTATTATACAACCTCAATCCAAGACATGTTCAATGAGTGGCAGCAAAATGAATTGTTTAAATTGCAAACAACAAAAGAGTTCGTGATGTGGCAGCAAACATTTAAAGTATTTGGTGTTGTAGCGTTTCTTTATATAATATGCAGTTTAAGCGTTGTGGGTTGTGGTTTTGCAGCTGTGTTGTTTGTCAAAACTTACCAATTGCCATTTCCCTATTGGGTTCCATTTAATTGGAATGATCCTGTCAAGTTTTGGTATGCTTACATTTATGAATTGTATGCCATGCCGATGACATGTATTACCAATTGTACTTTGGACATGTTCTTCTGTTACATGATGCAACATTTGGCTATGTCTTACAAATTGATAGCAATGCGTTTAGAGAAATTGGGCTGCGTCAAGGACGAAATGAATGTGAGTATTACCAAGAAGCTGTTGACACTAATTGAATTTCATCAGAAATTGAAAAGGTACTCTAAGATAGTTTTTTATATTTTATTTATATAATTAATATTAACAAAAAAAATTATAATTTCTTTAATTAAGGATGTCCCAAACTTGTGAGGCTGTAATTTGTTATCCTATTTTAGCTGAAATTCTAGTTAGCGCCTCTGTCCTGTGCTTTAGTCTCTACCGCTTGCAAAATTTTAATATTTTAGAGGATCCTGTAACATTTATCTCTTTGGCCCAATATGCTGTGGCCATGAATCTGCAGATTTTCTTACCCTGCTATTATGCCAACCAATTAACTGTGGAATCCTGTCGTCTACATAATAGTATTTACAACAGCAATTGGTCGGAAATGTCTCTAAAGAATCGCAAGTTAATTTTAATGTTCATGCAATATCTGGAAGAACCTGTGGTCCTAAAAGCTGGCAACTTTTTTAAAATCGGCTTACCCATCTATTCAAAGGTAATCCCTCATAATTATATTTTTTTCTATTTACTGTCTCAATAAAAATTTTACATTTATTTTTTTCAGACCGTGAATAATGCTTATAGTTTTTTCGCTTTATTACTCAATATGGATGTTAAGTAAATTGTGCGTTTGCTTTGAAGTTCGATATCAATTTTTAAACGATCAAAATTTTTACTTATTTTATAATTCTCTTGATGTTATAGCACAAAATATTTAAAATTTAGTATTAAATTGCACTTTAATAATATTGTTATTATGAAAGCACTAAAGCTTTTACACTATCTTTGTAAAAGGTTTATAACTTTGCTGTACACTTTGATCATTAATAAAGCTTTTGTGTGTGATTTTCTCAGCACAGCACCGCACAGTGGTGTGTTTGCCTTTTTATACCCTTTTTATACCAGGTTATATTGTTTTTTTAATGTTTGTAACTCTTAGAAATTTATTTATTTATCAGCCACGTTAATATGCCGATCGATATATGACTTTCTAATTCGGCTAGCCAACAAGTACAGCTTTATGTAAATTTACTAATAAGAAAGATAGAGTAAAATTTTAACCGAAGTTGCCAAAGTTACAAAAGGATTGTTGGTCTCTACTATTTTGGAGAGTGGCGTTACTTTAGCAACCTTCCAAGATTCCCTAAAATCTTCTTAACTGCACGAGAAATTCAAAATTTACTAATTTTGTATGAAAATACCTGTAGCGAAAATTACGAAGAAAATTTCGAAGAGGTCGAAATTCAATAACGCTTTATCTTTAAAACAAAATTTAAATTGATTTTGAATCAACTAAAAACTTAAGAGGGCACGTGATAAGTACTTTTTCAGAAAAGGGGCACTTTTTTAATAGAAAAAATATTTATACCGAAAATTTCCTATCAAAAATTCCTATCAAAAATTCTATAAATTCTATTGTACCGAATATTTTTTATAAAAAATTTTGTACCGAAAATTTTCTATAAAAAATTTTGTACCGAAAATTTTCTATAAAAAATTTTGTACCGAAAATTTTCTATAAAAAATTTTGTACCGAAAATTTTCTATAAAAAATTTTGTACCGAAAATTTTCTATAAAAAATTTTGTACCGAAAATTTCCTATAAAAAATTTTGTACCGAAAATTTTCTATAAAAAATTTTGTGCCGAAAATTTTCTATAAAAAATTTTGTGCCGAAAATTTTCTATAAAAAATTTTGTGCCGAAAATTTTCTATACAAAATTTTGTGCCGAAAATTTTCTACAAAAAATTTTGTAACGAAAATTTTCTATAAAAAATTTTGTACCGAAAATTTTCTATAAAAAATTTTGTACCGAAAATTTTCTATAAAAAATTTTGTACCGAAAATTTTCTATAAAAAATTTTGTACCGAAAATTTTCTATAAAAAATTTTGTACCGAAAATTTTCTATAAAAAATTTTGTACCGAAAATTTTCTATAAAAAATTTTGTGCCAAAAATTTTCTATAAAAAATTTTGTGTCGAAAATTTTCTATAAAAAATTTTGTGCCGAAAATTTTCTATAAAAAATTTTGTGCCGAAAATTTTCTATAAAAAATTTTGTGCCGAAAATTTTCTATAAAAAATTTTGTGCCGAAAATTTTCTATAAAAAATTTTGTACCGAAAATTTTCTATAAAAAATTGTGTACCGAAAATTTTCTATAAAAAATTTTGTACCGAAAATTTTCTATAAAAAATTTTGTACCGAAAATTTTCTATAAAAAATTTTGTACCGAAAATTGTCTATAAAAAATTTTGTACCGAAAATTTTCTATAAAAAATTTTGTACCGAAAATTTTCTATAATTTTCAAAATCAGCTGTTTTTCAGAAGAAGGATCCACTAAATAAGGTAGAAAAGAGTAGCGCTATATATATATCCGAGCGATGGGATAAAAAATAGATTACTTTTGGATCAGTTACAAAAATAAGAGGACAATAAAAATAATAAATGTTTGATACTTTTTCTAAAGAGGGCCAAATAAGGGGTAAAATTTTTGGTACTTTTTTAAACACATGATCAGAAGCATGTTAATGTTTGATGCTTTTTCTAAAAAGTGCCAAATAATTGGTAAAATTTCAGATACTTTTTTTAACACATGCGCATCTTCTAAACCTGTGAACTTACATACATCATCAAAAATATGTGAATACGATCAGACATCGTGTTGTACCTTCGTATACAGAACCGAGAGGAAATCTGTTTGTTCAGTGGTCATGTCCCCCATTTGGAGGTTTGATTAAGGTACATTTTTAAGTGAATTTGAGTCAACTCTGCCCAAATCAAAAGACTATAAAGGTATTCAAAAATAAGTTAAGATCAAATTTGGGTCTAATAAGTGTTATAAAAACTCAAACAACATAGTATTGTAAGAATTAGTTCATAGCTGCCCCTACAGCAGGCAATGACCAAAGCAATGATAAAATTAGGAGAACTATTTTAAGTCAACAAAAGCTAAAATAACAACTGTCACGATTTAATTTAACACAAAGTTCTGCATCTTCAAGATAATTTTCACTCTAGAATTTACTGAAACAATTTAATGTAATTAAAATCCCCAAATTCATTACTTTACAGTTTTCTTCTTTGATAGGGCTCAATGTGCTAATCAAAACATTAACATTTAACTTTTTTGGTGATCAGTGAATTGCGACTACTTAGCAGGGTTTAAAACCCAATAAACAAAGCTTTAAAAATGTTACTAACATGAATATGTTAATAACATTTTGGATGTGTTATACAGAATAAATAGATTTACAAAATTTGTGAAAAAAAAATATTGTTGTTAAATCTCTGGGGATTTCCTAACCCAATGATGGAGTTACACCATATCCATATTAAGCAATAAGACAAAGAAACTGTAAGTATTATTCATGGTCTAAAGGAAATAAAATTTAGTAAACAAATTATGAAATTAAATAGTAAAATTAAAGTACCTTTGAATAAACCATACATACCTATTTGAAAAAAGTTTTCGACCTTTAATATAACAATAAAAACCATCTTAGCCTCGTACTACCATTAAAAAATTTAAATTATTATTTTGTTCAAAGAAACATTTCCTTTTGAAATTAAAAATTTTTTGGACTTAATCCACTTTCAAAACAAATAAATTTTAAATTTTTATTTTGTTTGAATAATTTTTTCTTTTAAATTGAAAAATACATGGGACTTAACCCACTTTCACTACCATAGGGTATTATAAGTTTGTGCTGATGTATGTAACGCATAGAAATATTTGTATTAGACCCATTTTTTAGTATACCAATAGGCTTATGAGGGGTTTATATAACTCAAGCGGCTGACGATTGAGTAAAATTTACATGTATTTTGTTTTTGTTACAATAACAAAACACATGTAAATTTCACTCAATCGTCAGCCGCTTGAGTTATATAAACCCCACATTAGAATCACTTTCAGAGTCGATTTAGCTATGTCCGTCCATCCGTCTGGCTGGCTGGACCTCCATGTAAACATTGTAATCAAACTACAGGTCGCAATTCTAAAGATAATTTGATGAAATTTGGCACAGATAATTTTTTTATTAATGGGACCATGGCTATTGAAATTCGCCAAAATCGGTTCATTATTTATGGTACCTCCCATAGGTCCCACTTCCCGGAATTGATATATTGGGCACAAAAATCAATATTTTTTCATTAAATTTAAAACAAATACTGCTTATGTAAACTTAAATCACTGTACCAAATTGGTCCACATTTGACCATAGCTCCCATACAAACTCATTTCTAAAAACTCACTAAATGAGACAAAATTCACTAAAATGCTCGTAAGTCCGAAAATAATGAGAATTTTAAGTTTATTGTAATTTTTGTGACAACTGAAATTAATTTGCCAAATTTCGAGATAATCGGTCCATATTTGACCCTAGCTCTTATATAAGTCCAAATGGCGGAAACAGCTTTAATGTATAAGTTTCGGGAATATGTTTGTATGATGGCAAAATTTAGCAAATATTTGTCTTTATACAGGAAAAAGAACAGCTTTGACCTTAGTGGTGAAGGGTATCGTATGATTCGGCTTGACCGACTATAGCACTTTCTTATTGGTTCATATTAAAAATGTTTGCTAATTTTTACTTTATTGTCCATAAAACTAACATTTATTCATGTATTTTCCCGAAATAAGGCTTCCATTATTTATAATACATATCTTGCAGTTTTAAAACCGTGAAATAAAAATGGTAAGTTTTTGAAATTATAATTTTTTTTTATGAATTTTTGAAAAATAAAATTTTTCGATTTTGCAAAATAAAAGATTTTTCTTACACTTTTACGTTAAAAACTCCACAATCGTTGAACATATGAAAAAATTGTCTTATCAAAGCTCAAAGAAAATTTTGTGGTGAATAAGCCGGTGTTTCTTTTAATGAATTTAGATAAAAAATATGATAAAATCAATGGAACGACTACTGCGAAAATAAGTAATTTAAAAAAAAAAATTTTAAAAATCGTATCCATAGAATTTTAATTGGGTGTTTTGTACTTAGGAGGGCCATAATACATCGAAATTAAATAGTCAGACTTCAAAGTAATTTCTCTTGTTAACCAGTGTATTCGACATTATAATGCTCCAATTTTGAGTTATTTCGCAACTTTTACGTCAAAACTTAGATTTAAGCTATGCTACTAAGATGATATACTGTAAAGTACAATTGGGTACCTCTGGCGCCTAAAAGTATATTTTCACACTTCTTAGTAAATTGTTAAATTCCTTTAAGTAGCAGTTGAGGACTACTTTAAGACATTACTAATACTATAACAATCAACACAACTACTTCCGCTTGTGAGTTTTCCCCTACACAAGTGAGTTCTTACTTTGGGGGGTTTTTCCAAAATTCTGAGTGTAACGTGGGAATTTCACTTAACACCTTTCAAACAATTACACTACATACATAATAAAAACTAATTAATGTATGTAAATATTCTATTGTTAAGACTGAAAAGTGACTTGAAACATTTATAACCAAGAGGAAAATCCAAAAAACTGAAAAACCACTTTAACTCTAAAGGAAATTCCAAAATTATATTCATTGGTCTTTGAAAATTAAATTTGCAAAATTTCCAATTTTATTTTATTATTTTATATTCCCAACACAAGTCAAAAAAAACGTCAGCAGTAGGAGAGATTTAAGACAAACAAATAATTGCTCAAAATTCCAAACTAAATTCAATTGGATGTCAATGAGTATTTCATTAATATTAGAATAAGATTTTCCAAATTTGTTAGAAATTCCACCTTTAGTTAATTCGCCCAAAATGATATGTACATATTTGCACATACATTTACACACCTTTTTCTAGGTGCCCATGCTGAGGCTGTATCTGTTGCTGCTGCAGCTATCGCCCACATGCTGTGTTTCGAGTGGGTGTTAGTGACATGCAAAATTAAGCGAAGAAAGAAAATCTCAAGTGGCTGAAAATGATCATGATCACACACATACGAGAGAGTGTAAGCAGATTTTTTTCCTCTTCTTCTTTATCCTTCAGCTTCAGTTTGTGCGTGATGTTTTAGGATACCGCAACAAAAACAATGAGTATTTGTATGTTCTTCTTCGCCTGGTTTTAATCTGTTTCTAGGTATAACACATTTTAAAACAGTTCCGAGGTATAAACAAGAAAGGACTTTTAAATATTTATGATAGCAACAACAATTGTACAAGTGTGTGTTTCGTTGGCAATATGTTGCCTGTTTAGGTTTTACAACATATAACCGTTGTTGTTGGATTACGGCAATACAAATCCAACTTAAAGGAATAAATAGTTAGAGAGTAAAATAAAGAACCACTTGAAAAAACAATAGATTCGGGGCGACATCATAATAAAATGGTTGTTTATATGGCCATTGAAAATGTGCAGCAGTTAACAATAGATGCGTTCGTTGCACTGAGAGAAAATTTTGAGGGCAAAATGCTTAAATTTTTAAATCTTTACGATAACAAACATTCCCGGAATTATTTTAATATATACCCAGCAAAACTTTTCATTACCAAATATTGAGTTAAACAGCTAAACTATTGAACACGAACTACTTACTCATTTACTGTTTAAGTCATTACATTAACATGGGGATGTCATTGGAGGCAAGTACTTACCAATTGCAGAAAAGTAATGAATTGGGAAAGCAATTGGAAAACAACAACAAAAACTTTTGTTGTTGTTGTTTTATTAAAAAAAACTTATTTTTGAACGAAATACAAATTTTTTTTTGTATGCCCCCATGGGGGCTCGCACCCAGACCCCTACGACTGCTAGGCGGAAACGCTTCCACTGAGCTACTTCATATGTTGAAAACTTAGCAGCTTATAATTAATATATACAATTTTTACTTTTAGATCCTAAATCATGTGAAAATAACTTTGTTTTCCCTGATTTTTTTGCTTTGTTGTACTTTTTGGAAAAATATTTCTATTTATATGCTTTTTATAAACGTTTAATAATAGTAAACAATAAAGAAGTTTTTTTTTAATTATTTTAAAACTTAAACAATTTAAATCTTCCTTTTTGTATAAGTTTTTATATAACATTGACTATTACTTACTTTAATGGCCTATAGTTAAAACCTGATAAGGTCAAAGTTCGAGCATATTTTAGACTTTAGACAATTTTATAAGCCAAGCTTTGAAAAATGTTTCTCTTCTTGGTCTTTCCATTGAAGTTTCGGATGTCTCCTTCTAAGATTAGTTGGTGGGACATTTTTATTCTAATTTTATCCTCTTTATAGTAATTGTTTTTTTCAAGAGTGGGTTACTAGCCTGTCGTCCTAACCCATTTTTATCGATCTTATGGAAAAACTCTCGGTACATGTTAGCTCACTACATTAAGGGGTGTTAAACTAGTCCCCCGGGTGATAACACGAGGAGGTCAGTGTCCACAGTTGAGATAAAGGATGACCAAGATATGTCTGGGCTTACCAATTTAAGACCAATCAGAACCGTGTTTGGTATCCAACATCCCCTACATAATAATAATTGACTCATGATGGTAATTTTTCATTACCGTGTGTTAGTTTTCCAATTTTTTTTACAGAAGGTAATATTTAAGTTCTTAAAATTCAAAAACCATTTAAAAAGACTTTTTTTAATAAAAAAAAAATTGCTGGTCTTGGTGGGATTCGAACCCGGGCCATTCAGTTCAAATTACCATTTAAATTACAAATAAGTACTTCTGTAATAACTTATTAGTTATTCGGAGTGTATGTTGTAGTCATTACAAGGTAACCAGTTACCAGAGTAATTGCTATTACCAAAGTTTTGCTGGGTATATAAACGAACTAAACCACTCAAATATAATTTTGGCTCTACCTTATTGATACAAATTGTATTATTAATTACTTATTATTAAAACTTCAGACCGTAATTTTAGTATCATAAAAAATGTATAATCATTTAAGAAATATCTGACAGTGGAAGATATATTCTCAAATTTCGTGATCAAGATTTAAATGTTTTCTTCTACGTTGTCTTTCCATCGAAGTTTCGGTCGTCCTCTTATACGTGTTTCAGATGGTCCGATTGTATATAAAATTTTATATACCTCATTCTATTTTTAACTTCTTTTTTATAAGCACTTATGGAATGCACAAAATTGCAGGTACTGTACCTTTGTTTCAGGAGTGGCCCCAATATCAAGGAAATCAGAGATGCCCGAATCTGAACCAAACTAAAAATAATGATTATTGCGAAAACGCCCAATAACAGTGATCTTACTTATAGAGAAGACTGGAAGGGCATCTTCTTCTATTATCCTTGGCTCCCAGTGGAGCATAGTCGCCCGGTATCATAGTGATATCACATTACTGTTCATCCAACTGCTTATTACGTCGCAAAATTCAACTTTGTCGTTTTCATATTAAATTTCAGTAGGAGCGCAGAAATTGATAATTATCAAGTTACGAGCTTTAGTATTAAGTTTTATTGCTATTAGTCTCTCATTGATAGGATACCATGCTATCATGGCTTTATCTATTATTTTAGATATCTGAAAGCCCACACGTCTACTATGCTCAACGCCCTCCGTACAACCGAAGTAAAGTAACGCAGTCTTTTCGCTCCGCACTTTCCCTTGTTCATCTTGCTTCTTGCATCGCCAGCAAATCCATTTCATAACCCAACATATCATGCCTTAGATGTTCCAATTTGCCAGTTTCGTATAACTTGCGCACGTTCCATGTCGTAAACTTCAAACTTTTCTCTATGCCTATACTATAGTCCGATATCTTCGGATAGAACTGGTTTCATTTATCATAATGTTCTTGCATAGATTAGGTACCTACAAAATCCTTGTGCCAGCTACCGCAGCAAGGGGATTTCTCGCATGACTACCCCTTGGAGTAGTATATTTTGTAATGTTGTTTCTTTCCATGCTTAAAATATCATCCTAAGCCGATGGGTGATGAGTCCAAAGACACGAACCACGTTTGTATATCAAGCCGCTCGATCCGAGACAGCCGCCCTTTTAGACCAAATACGTTGGAATGGGTCTAAGATAACTCATATTAGCCCTGCCCTAGAATCCCATTCGGATTGTTTACCGCATCTTCAACTAGATTGCTCAGGTTATCAGGATGTACCACCAGGAGGTTGGAGTAGGAATTGGATACAGTGTTTATCTGGTAGCTAAGTATGCCAGGCAACATCTGCATCCCATTGCATCCAATGGCATAACCGTGCTAAATACCGTTTTTTAAGTGATCTCTCAGATTATAATGAGCAGAATATCTCAGATAACGAGCGGAACAGGCTTTCGTCTGCAAAAATCCTGCAGTGACCACATAAATACTCTTAGAGTAATTGTTGAGCCGTCTGGAAAATGACGCTCCCCACTGTACCTAGTATTCATAAATTTTGAAAAAGCTTAAGTCTAGGATCTCTGTAAACAAAGTTAACCTTGAAACATTTCTACCTTGTGCTGGATATTGTCATGAAAGAAGCACTTAAAGAAGATTGATAATGGTGTGGGGAAACGACTGCAGGATCTGGGCTACACTAACTACATACGACTTATGTTACATAACTACACGAATGTCTGCAGAAAGCAAAAATGCGGTTCAAAAACCGCTGCTGACCTAGAAGTTAATGTGAACAAAACTGAATCAAGAATAAGATTATTGAGGGCGTTACCCACTTTTGATACTTACGCAACATCCCAAAATATACTGGTAGATCCCCAATACAACCATAGAAGACTGCCAAATGTGTGGAAATCACGACCCCTCTGCAACAACACAAAGATTGGAATATTTAATTCTATCAGGAAATGTGTCTATCAGGAAATGCATAATTCCCACGACATTACAATTGGAACAAGGGTTACTTCTCTCAGATATTGAGCTGCATCCGATTCTATTTTTAGACTCATTGAAAGGGACCTACGTTTTAACTCCGGCTCCAAACGGCAAATGCATTAGTTAGAGAAGTTTAATATAGCCTGAATACTCAATAACCAGCGGCTAGGTTATGTTATGAGGTGAACCGCTCAAAAATGATATATATTCTGAATCCTTATGAAATTCTAAGACGTTTGAGCGATGTCCGTCTGTCTGTCCGTCTATCTGTCCGTCTGTCTGTCTGTTGAAATCACGATAACGCCTAAACGAAAGGAGCTAGCTTACTGAAACTAAGTAAAAACATTCTTCATCTTTGAGAAAATTTTGGTATTGAATTGGCCAAAATCGGTTAACATTTGACCATAGCTCCCGTATAACCTCGCCTACGCTAATCGCTTATTTGCTAATAAATGACAAACTATAACAGCTATGATGGTATATAGAAGTCTTGCATAAGCCCTAGGCAGCATATAAAATTTCATCAAAATCGGTTGACATTTAGTCATAGCTCCCATACAAAAAACTTACGAAAACAGCCAAAATTTCACCTAAAATACTCTTAAATGCCAAAAAATCTAAAACTATAACAGATATAACCACTAAATTTAGCACGAGGAGGTCTTATATCAATGCCAACCAGTTTGTCATAATCGGTCACCATAGCTCGCATATAAAAAACTTACGGAAACACAAAAATACAAAAAGATAAGGGGGTTTATGTCCGTCTGTCCGTCAGATAAAAGCGCGATAGCGCCTTAACGAAAAGGGTTACAGCAACAAAATTTAACAAAAGGGAGTTTTATGCAAATACCAGTCAGTGTGCAAAATTTTGTTACAATCGGTTACTATTTGACCATAGCTCCCATATAAAAAACTTACGGAAACACAAAAATACAAAAAGAAAAGACGGTTTATGTCCGTCTTTCCGTAAGAGAAAAGCGCGATAGCTCCTTAAATATAAGAGCAAAATTTAGCAAAAGTATTTAAGATATGTTATAGAAATTATGTGCTGAAAATGGGTAAAATCGGTTCACATTTAGTTAGAGCTCCCATATAACCCTGCCCTGGGAATCATATTTATGCTGATAAATTGAATAAAATTGTAAAATCTATGACTGCTAAATTTAGAACAGAGAAGTTTTATGCAATTTTCAGTCAGTACGTCAAATTTTATAGAAATCGGTCCATTTATGGCCATAGCTTTCATAGAAAAACCGCTATAGTTTGGCTATAGTTCTTATATATATAACATCCCCTTTTTATTATATTTACAATCAAAAAGATTTGGAGGTACATTCAGTATATTAAGATTGCATCTACGAAATTAGATAGCTATCAATCAATGTTAGGTCCAGACTTTATACACGGTAGATGCATTAGGAACTCCTTACAAAATATATGAGCCTGCCGTGTTGATATCAACATGTTTATGGCACAACGAAACAGCTTATTAATGTAAAACTATATTCGGTTATGGAACGGTATCTTGTCCAAGGTAAATACTAGGTAAACCACTTAGATACTTTTAAATGTTAAACTATAGTAACTATACCACTGCAACCGAATTTAGTCCAATTACCAACAATACCACATTTGGTCAACATTTTGAATTAGCTGCACTCTCGTACAACTTGATGGTGGGTATATAAGAATCGGCACAGCCGAATATAACACTCTTACTTGTTGAAAATTTATTTTTTCAAGTGGTGATAGCTCCACGACGAAATATCTCGGAAAGCTATTTAACGGAATCCACAAGGCAGTCTAAGAAGGCAACGGCTCGCTCAGGTTAACAAGTAGTTTGTCGAGACGGGTAAAAAGCTGGATGGAAATGAAGAACAAGAACATTTGTTGAGTACCTTTTTCATCGTAGCAACAAACATAAATACATACACTGGTGGTCAGCTATTTAGGGACAACATTCTTATCGTCAAAAAATCTAAAATTTACAATACATTTCTTTTAATTTAAACAATTTTTTAACTCACTGTAAACTATAACGGGAAATTGTCTTAAATAAATAACTTTTGCCATGTGACTTTATTTTTGTAATTAAAAATGTTGTACAAGTTGAATTCTCATAGGAATTTGGTTGGTCATATAGTTAAGGACATTTAACATATCTGTTAAAATTGTGCATAAAACATATAAAATAACTGGTAATTAAATTTTTTTGTGATAAAAAAAAGTATTTTAAAATTCCTAATTGATAAAAAATATTTAGAAATGCCTCGCCAGAGTTATGGAAACACCCATACCACCAACTAAACCACCAAGAGCAACAACCCAACATTGACCCATTTATTTATTATTAACTTATTACCTACATTTTGCAAACTATTAAATTTTATTATTTTACTCTACATATTGTAATTTTGCAAGCTATTAAATTTTTATTATTTTACTCTACATATTGTAATTATGCAAATTATTCAATTTTATTTTCATTTTATTTCCTAAAGTTGTTCCAAGAATTAATATTTAACTTTTTATTTAATTGGTCATATTTAATCATTTCTTGTATTTTTAAACTTCCTAGAATTATTCTGGGAATTAGTATAAGCACTTTTTAAATTGTAAAACTATAAATAAGAAAAATCAATAAACAATTAATTAATTGACATTCAACACTTAAGTAATAAAGTTGTTTTTTTTATTACACTTCCCGGTGAGAAATGTAATTGGCGCAGTCGGCAGCCGCAGTTTACGATTAAAAGTAAAAACACTTATCCTAATCGGTGCGTATTGACGCTTTAAAACTGCGAGAACCTTTCATCTACAAACAGTAAAATCAAGGTGTATAAGGAGACTAACTTCGAGGGAATATCGAAGACGAAATCCTTTCCTTTATAACCAGCAAGTCAAGTTGTGTGAGGGAATCCTTTCCTTTATAACCAGCAAGTCAAGTTGTGTGAGGGAATATCACAATAACTTAGACTACTTCGAGGGAATATCGGAGGAAATAATCTGGAAAAATTGGAAAGATGATTACAGTAATCTTGATTGGGTTATAAACAACAAAAAGGCACTGTGCGATCTAGAAGACGTTGGAAATATAAAATTAATTACCCAACCTGAACCAAACTATATTCTCTTCATCAACACTAATGAAAATGTAACATCCGCTTGCAACAACGAAACCTATAACATTAAAGGCACAACTCTATTGTACTATAAAAATTGCTCAATCAATATAAATGGCAAAATTTATAAGGACAGTCCCATATCCTACAAAGACGAAATTTTTCCACCAATTTTAACCTATTCTGAAGTTAGCGCAAAAACCATAACTGACAAGTTAAGCCTTACCAAACTAAAAACCGTTCAAATAGAAAATCATAAGATGACATCAAGAAAAAGCAACATTATAATCTTAATAACCTGTTTTTTGAGCATAATATTCTCTGCAGCCCTCATTTTCATCGCAAAGAAGAAGACTAAAATCCAGTTTATACCGAATTTTACTTCCAACGTTTCAGCCCCTACGCTTTCCTTGTGGCCTTCACTTTATTCTAAGGGGGGAGGAGTTATGGAAACACCCATACCACCAACTAAACCACCAAGAGCAACAACCCAACATTGACCCATTTATTTATTATTAACTTATTACCTACATTTTGCAAACTATTAAATTTTATTATTTTACTCTACATATTGTAATTTTGCAAGCTATTAAATTTTTATTATTTTACTCTACATATTGTAATTATGCAAATTATTCAATTTTATTTTCATTTTATTTCCTAAAGTTGTTCCAAGAATTAATATTTAACTTTTTATTTAATTGGTCATATTTAATCATTTCTTGTATTTTTAAACTTCCTAGAATTATTCTGGGAATTAGTATAAGCACTTTTTAAATTGTAAAACTATAAATAAGAAAAATCAATAAACAATTAATTAATTGACATTCAACACTTAAGTAATAAAGTTGTTTTTTTTATTACACTTCCCGGTGAGAAATGTAATTCCAGAAACCATGTACTCCAGATTTCCGTAAACGAATACTTTGGAAGTATTTCCATGAAAAAAAAATCTGTCCGTGCGATAGCGGAAGATCTCATTTGTTCGAAAACGATGGTTCATAACGCAACTCAACATTATAAACAAAATGGGACCATAGAAAACAAAAAAAGAAAGCCTAGAGCGAAAAAGACCACAAAACGTGAAGACCGTTTAATTTGTAAAATAAGCAAAACTAATCCTTTTATGAGTTCCAGACAAATAAATAATGAAATTGCTGGACAATTAGCTCAAAAAATATCCAATCGGACTGTCAGACGTCGACTTCTCGAAAATGGGCTGCGAGGATGCATTGCCAAAAAAAAAAACAAATGTGTCAAAGAAAAACTTGAAAAGACGTTTACAGTTCGCAAAGAACCATCTTAATAAACCGCTGGAATATTGGAAAAAATACTTTGGAGTGATGAATCTAAGTTTAATTTATTCGGCTCGGACGGCAAAAAGTATGTCCGACGTCCACCAAACCAAGAACTCAATCCTCGCTATACTTTAAAGACTGTAAAGCATGGTGGAGGAAACATTATGGTTTGGGCGGCATTTTCCTGGTACGGTGCTGGTCCTATTTGTCGCGTTTCTGAACGTATGGACCAAAACCTGTACAAAAGCATTCTGGAAAATACAATGAAGCCTTATGCAGATGAAAATATGCCCGAAGATTTTATTTTCATGCAGGACAACGATCCAAAGCATTGTGCTAGGCGCGTAAAACAGTGGCTTTCTTCGGAAAATATCGAGGTTTTAGACTGGCCTGCACAAAGTCCAGATCTAAACCCGATAGAAAACCTTTGGGCAGATGTCGAACGAGCGTTGGAGAAGAAAACCAATAAAAATGGAGACGAATTGTTTCGGAATATTGAGAAAATATGGAAACATATTCCTATTGAAAGATGCCGGACTTTAGTTGAAAGTCTTCCAAGGAGATGCAGTGATGTTATAAAATCTAAAGGCTTTCCAACGAAATATTAATTTTGATTGTGGATTTTAAATGAATTGAATTGATTTTAAGTGGAAATTTTTAAAAATCTGAAAATAAGTTATGTTGTCCTTTTGTATATGTCCATACAAAAAAGTGAAATATTGCGTTTTTTGTTCATAGTAATAAAGAGTTGTTGTTATTTTATTTACTTTTTTTATTAATAAAGACAATTTAAGTTAAAGAATTTAATATGTGTTGAATTTTTTTCCTAGGGTTTATAAATAGCTTAAAAACGTCCTGTAAGGGCACAAGAATTATTTGTCCCTACGTAGCTGACCACCAGTGTATATGGATATACGATTTCTGTTCAAAAAATAAGGTTAATTTTCAAATTTTGCAGGCTACGTGCATTCGTTTATCAATTTTTTTTATTTTGTTATGTTGGTACACTCGTCTCGAATATATCGCACCCTAAATACAAAAGGGTGACAACTCTATGAAATGTGAAGGTTTTGATGACTGTTTTTTCGATTACCGTGGCGTAGTGCATGAGGTCATACGGTCAACACCGTTATCATGCATCAGGCACCATATTCACTAGATTTGAGCCACCGTATTCACTCGATTGGGGACATATTTAATTTTTCCCTAAATCTATACCAAATCCACATCAACAAATTTCTCCCAGTGTACAGGACATACTCGAAAAGCAATGCTGAAACAAAAGATTATTTGTTAAAGCCAGGCTTACAAAAAGATTTTACTTAATAACCACTTGAAAATTTTATGACGGTACAAAGAAAAATCTTTCGAAGGCGTAAAAATCTCTATGACGTCGAACAATAAACAACACTTGAAATCGCTGCGGGTGGAAAAGTAATTGATGAAGAATATAATACCGATCGCTCTCTCCCTCTTCATCTATTCTTCTTACGGTAAAACAAAACTAAATATCACTAAATAAAATAAATCAAAAACAACAACAACAATAAGATATGAAAAATAAATACAAAAGCAGAGGTGCGAAGTTTCTTTGAAAATTGTTGTATGCATTTATGCGGATGGTTATGGAACTCAAGGACCTCTTTCGTTTCGTATAAGCGTTATCCCAAAAAATAGAAGAATGAATTGTTGCTTACCTGCCGAACGTATAGCCTAAAGGAAAAGCATTGACGATCGACCTATAAGTGTCATAAAATTTTAAAGATAAACTCTCAAGATCGATTATAATCGTTGTACATTGAAAAGTAGGTAGATAAATGTGTCAGGGATACAATACTAAACACTTGCTCTATCAAAAAAAGAACAACAAAGAAACTAAATACAAAGAATAAGAAAAGGTTTCGCGAGTTGGATGCGCTAACTCTAGGAACTTAAGATAAGATACAAAATTCTATGGTATCATGCACAAGCTGGGATATTTTCAAAAATTAAACAATGAAGCCAAACAAAATGCATACATTTGTAGGGACGGACAGATAGAGGGACAGACATATTGTTGGCTGGACAGACTTACTTTTAGACAGATAAGATACAAGAGAGTACTAAATAAAATGCCAGGCGCTGTTAAAGATTTAAATGAAAGTAAACAATGAAAGAATTTCAAGTATCATAAAATTCATGCTAGACTTAGAAGCGCCATGGTTAGACTAACAGACGGACATACATATTCTCTGGGTACTTGAGAATTCTTTTATGAAACCAACCAAACAACCAGCGAAACCCAACAACAAGTTAAAAGGAAAAACTCATAAAATAATATTGTATCTTTTGTTGCTTTTTTGTGTAAATCTTCTCGCTGCAGTTGGCAACCTGTTAAATTAAAAACATCGTATTATTATGTTTTTTGAGGTTGAATTTCAAGTGGTTGTAATAAAACTTCAATGAGAGATTAACATGTAGGATGTAGGACAAATAAAAATTTTACAACATCTTCTTGAGAAGGTGAAATGAAATGTTGCAGCAACAACAAAAAGGTATAAGAATGACCTTAACAGTTTTACTTTTAATTTCCAGGAATTAAAGGTGACAAAAATCATGGCATTTATTAGGAAATTTATTCTAGAGATTATGATTAGCGATTGAAAGGTTTCGATATTTTAGACCTAATATTTTTTTTTTTTTAAATTGAGACAATTTCTTTTAATGAACCCACCTACATACCTTTGTTTTGACCCTATAAAAATACTATAAATTTTTATATGTATATAATAAAAATCTTTATATCTTCACAACCATATTATCTATTGATTTCTTTTACATATAAACATAAGTCCACTCTAAACTTTTAGAAAATCAAGCCGTAATTTTCCTCAAACTATTCAGTTAATTGCTTATAATACGATCTGTTACATACAGAAACAAATTTTTATACAAAGACCGGAATCTTAAAGTAATACAAATGATTTTAAATCAATTCATTTTAGTTTAAATATTTAAACAATTTTTAATTAATACTTCAATATTATTATGAAATTACCAATTATCCAACTTGTTTTATTCTACCTTACTCAATAAAAATGTAATTTACCTTAACTCTTCTAAGTAAGTCAGTCAGTTACTTAGCGGGGTTTTTCCATCAACACTAGTTTTCTTTTACCCATCACGGTGCAGCGTGGGAATAGTATTTGCTAACAAAAATGTTTGCAACATTTTTAATACGGGGAAAATCCAAAAATATAAAAACCTCTAAGATTTGTAAGGAAATTCCAAAATTATTCGTTGGCCATTGAAAACTTATAATTTTGAAAATTTCCAAAATTATATTTATTACTCCCTCAGAAAAGAAAGACAAAAGGTTTTGGAAGACCAATATAATTTTAAGCAAAAAACATTCCAAAACATTAAATTAAACTGAATTGAAAAAAATATATATTTTTAAAAAATTATGGGATATCAAACATACTATGAAAAAATGTTTCATAACTTTATTTTATTTATTATTGCGATACCAGTATTTCTTAAAAACCCGGAAAAATGTTGTTTCAATATGTTTCGATAGTCATCATTGGTAGGAGTATCCCTATTTCTAAACAGATCAAAAAACACGAGTTATATCTAATTTGCTAGACAAAATAAATACGAATTGTAGTGCCTATGTAAAGCGCCAAAATTAAGCCAAGATTAAACACCCAACATTTTTTTAAGTTTTAACTTTTCGGTAATTAAAAAGTGCTTCAAAGTTGGGTTCAAAAATTCTCATTTAAAAAAAAGGTATTTAAGACTTAATTTTAATAAAAAACGTCATGATGTAACCAATCAAATGTAAATTCATTTAAATTAAAAAAAAGTTATTTAAGGTGGATTATGCTTAAGGCATTCTAAAGTGATAAACGAGTATATTAAAATCCCAAATTATTTAAAGCTAATAAGTTGAACTGTTGAGATCAATATTTTTACCTAAAAGTGACATTTTTTTGACTATTGTCTTTAAAATAAATGTTTAATACTAAATAGCTTAAAAATTTCCTTTTTTCAATATTACAGCGTCTTTTTGACGCTACTCGAATTTTTTTTAATATTTTTAAAAATTATAAGATTTCATTTTCAAAAACAATAATTTTGAAATTGAAAATGTGCCTAAATTAAATTTTGTTAATATCTCTTTAATTGTCATATACAAGTAAAGTAGATACGAACATTTCATTTTGAATCACTAACCTTTAATAGGAGTTTAGATCTTTTTCTTGTAAAACATTGGACTTAGCGCTTTTGCTCATCACTACAAAACAACAACACAAAGAAACGAGATACATACTATAATTTTATCATTGTAAAATGTGTATTTTTACTTATTGTACTTTTTATAGGAAATTTTTCAAAAATTTACTTTTTATAGGAAAGTTTTAAAAAATTTACTTTTTATAGGAAATTTTTCAAAAATTTACTTTTTATAGGAAAGTTTTAAAAAATTAACTTTCTATAGGAAATTTTTCAAATATTTACTTTTTATAGGAAATTTTTCAAAAATTTACTTTTTATAAGAAATTTTTCAAAAATTTACTTTTTATAGAAAATTAAAAAAAAATGCGTTTTATAGGAATTTTTTTTCGAAAATTTACTTTTTATAGGAAATTTTTCAAAAAGTCACTTTTTATAGGAAATTTTTCAAAAATTTACTTTTTATATAAATTTACTTTTTCAAAAATTTACTTCTTATAGGAAATTTTTCAAAAATTTACTATTTTCATAGGAAATTTTTCAAAAATTTACTTTTGATAGGAAATTTTTCAAAAATTTACTTTTGATAGGAATTTTTTCGAAAATTTACTTTTTAAAGGAAATTTTTCAAAAATTTACTTTTTATAGGAAATTTTTCAAAAATTTACTTTTTATAGGAAATTTTTCAAAAATTTATTTTTTATAGGAAATTTTTCAAAAATTTACTTTTTATAGGAAATTTTTCAAAAATTTACTTTTTATAGAAAATTTTTCAAAAATTTACTTTTTATAGGAAATTTTTTAAAAATTTACTTTTATAGAAAATTTTCAAAAATTTACTTTTTATAGGAAATTTTTCAAAAATTTACTTTTTATAGGAAATTTTTCAAAAATTTACTTTTTATAGGAAATTTTTCAAAAATTTACTTTTTATAGGAAATTTTTCAAAAATTTACTTTTTATAGGAAATTTTTCAAAAATTTACTTTTTATAGGAAATTTTTCAAAAATTAACTTTTTATAGGAAATTTTTCAAAAATTTACTTTTTATGGGAAATTTTTCAAAAATTAACTTTTTATAGGAAATTTTTCAAAAATTTACTTTTTATAGGAAATTTTTCAAAAATTTACTATTTTCATAGGAAATTTTTCAAAAATTTACTTTTGATAGGAAATTTTTCAAAAATTTACTTTTGATAGGAATTTTTTCGAAAATTTACTTTTTAAAGGAAATTTTTCAAAAATTTACGTTTTATAGGAAATTTTTCAAAAATTTACTTTTTATAGGAAATTTTTCAAAAATTTACTTTTTATAGGAAATTTTTCAAAAATTTATTTTTTATAGGAAATTTTTCAAAAATTTACTTTTTATAGAAAATTTTTCAAAAATTTACTTTTTATAGGAAATTTTTTAAAAATTTACTTTTATAGAAAATTTTCAAAAATTTACTTTTTATAGGAAATTTTTCAAAAATTTACTTTTTATAGGAAATTTTTCAAAAATTTACTTTTTATAGGAAATTTTTCAAAAATTTACTTTTTATAGGAAATTTTTCAAAAATTTACTTTTTATAGGAAATTTTTCAAAAATTAACTTTTTATAGGAAATTTTTCAAAAATTTACTTTTTATGGGAAATTTTTCAAAGATTTACTTTTTATCGAAAATTTTTCAAAAATTTACTTTTTATAGAAAATTTTTCAAAAATTTACTTTTTATAGGAAATTTTTCAAAAATTTACTTTTTATAGGAAATTTTTCCAAAATTTATTTTTTATAGGAAAATTTTCAAAAATTTACTTTTGATAGGAAATTTTTCAAAAATTTACTTTTTATAGGAAATTTTTCAAAAATTTACTTTTTATAGGAAATTTTTCAAAAATTTACTTTTTATAGGAAATTTTTCAAAAATTTACTTTTTATAGGAAATTTTTCAAAAATTTACTTTTTATAGGAAATTTTTCAAAAATTTACTTTTTATGGGAAATTTTTCAAAAATTTACTTTTTATAGGAAATTTTTCAAAAATTTACTTTTTATAGGAAATTTTTCAAAAATTTACTTTTTATAGGAAATTTTTCAAAAATTTACTTTTTATAGGAAATTTTTCAAAAATTTACTTTTTATAGGAAATTTTTCAAAAATTTACTTTTTATAGAAAATTTTTCAAAAATTGACTTTTTATAGAAAATTTTTAAAAATTTTACTTCTTGTAGGAAATTTTTCAAAAATTTACTTTTTAAAGGAAATTTTTCAAAAATTTACTTTTTATAGGAAATTTTTCAAAAATTTATTTTTTATAGGAAATTTTTCAAAAATTTGCGTTTATAGGAAATTTTTCGAAAATTTACTTTTTATCGAAAATTTTTCAAAAATTTACTTTTCATAAGAAATTTTTCAAAAATTTACTTTTTATAGTAAATTTTTCAAAAATTTACTTTTTATAGGAAATTTTTCAAGAATTTACTTTTTATAGGAAATTTTTCGAAAATTTACTTTTTAATTTTTCAAAATATTACTTTTTATAGGAAATTTTTCAAAAATTTACTTTTTATAGGAAATTTTTCAAAAATTTACTTTTTATTGTTCCATCATTTTTTGTTTTGGAGATATAACGTTACAAAATTATCCCTATTTTACCCTTTTTTTCCAAGTAGGTCCGCTTTCTAAAATGTAGCTACCATTTTAACCTTTTTTATCCCTTATCAAATTTAAAATTTTTACTGTGCCAACCAGATGCGGTGTAAAATTGGTTTCTATGCTCATTGGTTCTAAAAATACATATTGGTCACTTTTATTGACCAATAATTCGTATTTCTCTTTTAACTCCTTTTTGTAACATTTTTTCTTATTTTCGTAATTTATTTCTACTTAATCTGTTTAATTTTTTTGTATTGAATATTTTGAAAAAAAAAAAATCAAATTTTCTATAAATAAGAAATCATATTTAAGTGTGTTATTTGAAATGGGCTCTTTATTTTCGTAACTTAAATAAACTTTATCCGTAAAAATTTAATATTGAAAATATTCTTTAAAAAAGTTGTATCTAAAAAATTTTATAAAAATTTAATATCTAATCAAAAATCTTTGAAATCGTACCATATTTCATTACCAAAATGAAATTGAAAGTAATTGTATTAATTAATTTAAACTAACTTTCCAATTAACCCTCGCTTTTGGCCCGACAACAGGAGTAATTTAATACTTAATTATTTGATTTAGTAACGGTTTTCTGTTGTGGAGCATTGAACTCAAAGTTAAGGAAGTTTTGCAAAAATTCTCATCGTACAAATTTAAGATTAAATTTCAAATAAGCTAGTAAAATAAAAAAAATTAAGAAACTATCTAATATTTATGCAAATAATTACAGGTATGTATATGTAATTTTACTATTGAACACAAGTTCTTATAAATTTGAAGTTCAAGGAAAATTGTTTATCTATCATTGACATCCCCTTTCTTTAAACTTATGTTAGTAGGTCAAGGAAAGCAATAACTGCAATAATAATAAAAAGTTATCATAATAAAATAACAAATTATTATCGAAAAAAAAACCGTTATCCACTTTTTAATCCCCGTCAAAGGCATCTTGATTCTGGAAATTATACATGCTCTCAGTACAAAAAAATGTTTAATTGTATCTGAAAGTCAGAATCTTTGAAATGCATTTTGTTTATTTTTAAAAGAGAACTTTTTATTAGTGAGTCGACAGACATGGACGACCAGACAGACAGTCAAAACTCGTTTGACTATAATCGAATAACATAAACTGACGTCATTTTCAAACGAAATGAAACTTACGTTAACGTATTGATCGAACAATTATGAGGGATTACAGTTGAAGTCTTTTCAAATAAAAGGCTCAAGTATGCAATTGAAATAGAATGACAATAGATATATGAGTCATTTATAATAATAGCGAAAATAGGAAAAAATAAGTAAATTTTTTTACAAAAATTTAAAATTCTGTAATCTTAAATATCGATTATTTTAACATACAAATGTTGTTGAGATTTTTCCACGTCAAAACTAAAACCACAAAAATCACTTTTAAATCTTTAAATCATTAAACCAATACGTTCACTTTTCACTGTTATATCAACCCTCGTAACAAGATATACATATATAAACAAAAAGTATCTACTAAATACTTAAAAAATAAAAACTGCGATCCTAAAAGTAGCTGGAGCTGAGGGGAGCTGAGTATGAATAACAACATAAACGATCGAAACAAACTAACGAAAGTTGTTGCAAAAAAACGAGAGAGTGGGATAGAGCCGGTTAAAGCTTATTATTGTTGTTATATTTTTTATTCTATCTCATGTTGCTCTTTTTATTTACGTTAAAGGAGGGGGAGATGGTGGGGAAGAAGCAGAAGAACAAGCCCGCTCATGTGCTCTTTTTATTCTCAATTATTATACAGGTTAAGATTTTGTAGATACTTATTGATGCGCTACACCAAAATTAAATGTTGTCCTTATAAACAATTTTAAACAAATTTTTAAGTAAAACATTTTCCAAAAAATGATTTTTTATGCAAATAAAATTTTTATAAAAAACGTTTTGAATAAAAATTTTTATAGAAAACTTTTCGAATAAATTTTTTTTGAGAAATTATTTGAATAAAATTTTATGTAAAAATATTTTTTTTAAATTAATTTTTTTTAGAAAACTTTTCAAATAAAATTTTTTTGTAGAAAATTTTTCATAGAAATTTTTTTTTTTTTCAAATTAATAATTTGAAAATTAAAAATGAACTCAAGCCTGATAGATAATAATTCTTCAATTAATTCAATTTAAAAAAAAAATCGAATAATTAATTCCCAAATAAATTTTTTTCGAATAAAAATTTTTTATAAAAAATTGTTCAAATAAAATTTTTTATAGAAAAGTTTTCGAATAAAATTTTGTATAAAGGAGTTTTCGAATACAATTTTTTAATAAAAATTTCTAAATTTTATTGAATACAAATTTTTACAGAAAACAAATTTAATTTTTCTTTAAAAATTGTTTTCTTTAGAACATTTTTCGAATACAATTTTTCAAATAAAATTTTTTATAGAAAATTTTTCGAAAAAAAAAATTGATAGAAAATTTAAAAAAAAAATCTAATAAAATTTTTTATAGAAAATTTTTCAAATTAAATTTTTAATAAAAAAATTTTTCGAAATAAAGTTTTTATAGAAAATTTTTAAAAGAAAATTTTTCTAATAAAATTTTTTATAAAAAATTTTTCCAATAATATTTTTTAAAGAAAAGTTTTAGAATACAATTTTTTATAGAAAATATTTGTATAAAAATTTATATTTTTTTTAACAAATCTATAGAAAACTTTTCGAATACAAATTTAATTTTTCATTATCGAAATTATGGTCTCAAATGGTTGTCCCTGAATCCCGGTGGTCCATATGAACGTACTTTAAAATATTGTTCGTTACAAATATTTTTCGTTTCAAATTTTTTATTGTACATTTTTTTAAAGCAAACCCTTTTTGTTATAAAAAAAATTTTTCTTTTGGAAATTTTTGGATATAAAAGTATTTCTATTAAAAACTTCTCATAGAAAATTTTACGTCAAAATATTGTTCCATAGAAAATTTTTCGTCATAAAAATTTTTCTATAGAAAATTTTTCGTCATAAAAATTTTTCTATAGAAAATTTTTCGTCATAAAAATTTTTCTATAGAAAATTTTTCGTCATAAAAATTTTTCTATAGAAAATTTTTCGTCATAAAAATTTTTCTATACAAAATTTTTCGTCAAAAAAATTTTTCTATACAAAATTTTTCGTCATAAAAATTTTTCTATAGAAAATTTTTCGGCATAAAAATTTTTCTGTAGAAAATTTTTCGTCATAAAAATTTTTCTATAGAAAATTTTTCGTCATAAAAATTTTTCTATAGAAAATTTTTCGTCATAAAAATTTTTCTATAGAAAATTTTTCGTCATAAAAATTTTTCTATAGAAAATTTTTCGTCATAAAAATTTTTCTATAGAAAATTTTTCGTCATAAAAATTTTTCTATAGAAAATTTTTCGTCATAAAAATTTTTCTATAGAAAATTTTTCGTCATAAAAATTTTTCTATAGAAAATTTTTCGTCATAAAAATTTTTCTATAGAAAATTTTTCGTCATAAAATTTTTCGTCATAAAAATTTTTCTATAAAAATTTTTCGTCATAAAAATTTTTCTATACAAAATTTTTCGTCATAAAAATTTTTCGTCATAAAAATTTTTCGTCATAAAAATTTTTCTATAGAAAATTTTTCTATAGAAAAGTTTTCGTCATAAAAATTTTTCTATATGAAATTTTTCGTTAAAAAAAATTTCTATAGAAAATTTTTCATTAAAAAAATTTCTATAGAAAATTTTTCGTTAAAAAAAATTTCTATAGAAAATTTTTCGTTAAAAAAATGTCTATAGAAAATTTTTCGTTAAAAAAATTTCTATAGAAAATTTTTCGTTAAAAAAATTTCTGTATAAAATTTTTCGTTAAAAAAATTTCTATAGAAAATTTTTCGTTAAAAAAATTTCTATAGAAAATTTTTCGTTAAAAAAATTTCTATAGAAAATTTTTCGTTAAAAAATTTCTATAGAAAATTTTTCGTTAAAAAAATTTCTATAGAAAATTTTTCGTTAAAAAAATTTCTATAGAAAATTTTTCATTAAAAAAAAATTCTATAGAAAATTTTTCGTTAAAAAAAATTTCTATAGAAAATTTTTCGTTAAAAAAATGTCTATAGAAAATTTTTCGTTAAAAAAATTTCTATAGAAAATTTTTCGTTAAAAAAATTTCTGTATAAAATTTTTCGTTAAAAAAATTTCTATAGAAAATTTTTCGTTAAAAAAATTTCTATAGAAAATTTTTCGTTAAAAAAATTTCTATAGAAAATTTTTCGTTAAAAAAATTTCTATAGAAAATTTTTCGTTAAAAAAATGTCTATAGAAAATTTTTCGTTAAAAAAATTTCTATAGAAAATTTTTCGTTAAAAAAATTTTTCGTTAAAAAAATTTCTATAGAAAATTTTTCGTTAAAAAAATTTCTATAGAAAATTTTTCGTTAAAAAAATTTTTATAGAAAATTTTTCGTTAAAAAAATTTCTATAGAAAATTTTTCGTTAAAAAAATTTCTATAGAAAATTTTTCGTTAAAAAAATTTCTATAGAAAATTTTTCGTTAAAAAAATTTCTATAGAAAATTTTTCGTTAAAAAAATTTCTCTATAGAAAATTTTTTGTTAAAAAAATTTCTCTATAGAAAATTTTTTGTTAAAAAAATTTCTCTATAGAAAATTTTTTGTTAAAAAAATTTCTCTATAGAAAATTTTTTGTTAAAACTACTTTTCTATAGAAAATTTTTCGTTAAAAAAGCTTTTCTGTAGAAAATTTTTTTCTACTTTTTTGTTATAAAATTTTTTCTAAAGAAAATTTTTCCTTATAAAATTTTTGTATTCAATTATTTTTTTATTAAATTATTTGTCATAAAAATGGTTAAAAAGATTTTTCTATACAAATTATTTCGTTAAAAAAATGTTCCTATAGAAAATATATGTTAAAAATTTTTTGTCCTAAAAATTTTTTATAGAAAATTGGTCTTAAAAATTTTTCTAAAAAAAAATTATGGTCCTAAAAATTTTTCTATAGAAATATTTCGTCATAAAAAAATTTCTATGGAAATTTTTCGGTCTTAAAATTTTTCTATAGAAATTTTTCGTTATAAAAGTTTTTTTATAGAAAATTTTTCGGTAAAAAATTTTAAGTATAAAAAAGTCCGCTATAAAAAACTAATAGCCTCAGAAAGAAAAATTGTATTTTTGTTAAAATGATATATTTCCAAGAATGTATATATGATCGTGTAGGATCTCCAAAAGCCGATCTTGGCCGACTATAAATTCTTAATTGTTTGTTTGTACTTTTATCTGGCAATTTTTTATTTTTTCAATATTGTCTTGTAGGCGATAAACCACTGCAAATATTTTTTTTTATTCTCACTTAAATACCAACAACTAAAGGGCTTAACGAACATATAGTACGACTGACTGGCTAATGGATCGATGGACTGACTGACTGGGGCTGTGTAGATTGTAAATAAAAAAAATAGTTCTTGATAAATGTTGTCGTCTGTAGACTCTCAGTTTGCTCGAAAGCTTTGTAGAATAATGTCGTGACAGAATTTTGAAAGAAGAACGAAAATCGAAAACAGTGAAGTGAGAAAAGCCGATTCGGAACCGATTTTTTTCAGCGAGTTCTGAGATGGCAATAAAAGAATGAAAAGTAACTAAAGAAAATATAGACAAAAGTCAATAGCAACAAAATTATAAACAAGTATTTAGGCTGAATGTAAAAACGAATGAATTAAAAAAAGAATTAAATAGAAAGAGTTCTTAAAAATGTTTAAATTTTTAAAAATTATTTTTTTTTTTAATTAATTAATCTAAACAAGATCTGTTTGATTATTAAAAATTTAATAAATTATAAATTAAATATAACAATACGCATAAAGTTAAGAAGCAACAGTAGCCGAAGAAAAAGAAAGGAAGACAGAATAACTCATTGTATTAATAAATTTTGAAGTGTTTAAATATGTGTAAACCAGTGTTGCCAGTCGGCCAAGAGATTTTAAAAGATCAATTTGGAATTTTTATATTTACAAAAATAATTAAATTTATCTTTTAATATACTTTAGTGCAAAAAATAATGTAAACATTTTAAAAATAATCATTTTATTCAGACATTTAAATAATTTATACTAGAGCAGACAAACAAAATAGTCTAGAAATTGCGACATTGAATCAATTTCCGTCATTAAAATTTCACTGACGTCCTCATAATTGAATAAATTATCAAAAAGCTCTTATTTTTGTTGAGTAGAATTAAAAATATTTTCTATATTTAGATTAAGAAAATAAAATCAAATAAAAAATATCTTTACGTTTAGACGACGTGCAAAATTTCTGCCAAATATACAATATAACAAATAGACGATTATAAATATTTTATATTCAAATTATAATTGATGTGTCGTTCTTTATCTACTATATTTATGTATATTAGAAGGAATTTTTTGCTAAACTATCAAAAGTGCCGACATTGTTTGGTAGAAACATATTTATTTATTTTGGGACTTAATTATTTGAACTTTATATAAATTGAAAAATTAGGTTTTAAATCAGGCTTGAGTTCATTTCAAATTTTCGGATTATTATGTGGGGTTTATATAACTCAAGCGGCTGACGATTGATTGAAATGTACATGTATTTTGTTAAAAAATATAAACCCCACATTAATTTGAAAATTTGAAAGTAAGTTGTGAAGAAAAACTAAAAAAATTATTATTTTTTTCAGTTTTTCTTCATAATTTACTTAATTTAAAAAAAAAAATAATCTGAAAATTTAAAATGAACTCAAGCCTGATTTAAAAACCTAATTTTTCGAAACATATTTTATATTTTTTGATCTGAGAACTTAAACTTTGTTTTTAGGTACTTATTATTGATTTATTGATTTAAATTTCCGCTTCGAAGATTTTCAAAGATTTTGGTTATTAAAGTTTAGGGCAAACAAGGTTAAAAGTTATTTGTAGAGCAGGATGTATTATTATGTGTTATTCACTTGAATATATATACGCCAAAAATGCATTTTGAGAAAATCGATAGGTTTAACTTAATTTTTCTAAAAAAAACTATACTATAAAATTTTGAGATTTTTACACCATATATTTGGCGTATGGAGCAAAATAGCACAAAAAAATCTATTTTGAAGGATATAGAACAAAACATACACTCTTTATCTCAAAAACTAGACGAGATAGCCGAAAGCGGATTGCAGATTTGAAAAATTTAGGGTCGAAAACCTAAAGTGGCATCATAAATTCAAAGTGTGTAAAATGGCGGATATACGTGCTCTAACTTCCGCACGACGAAATGTCGGAGATATAGATTTTTAAAATTGATTGAGAACATCTAAATGCAAATGACTTTTGAACATTCCAGATCATGGTTTCATATCAGATAAACCCGATCATGCGTGATCATAACAAAATTTATAGGTTCTACATTGAAAAATTATCAGCCATGTCACAGAACTCAATTCCGTTCGGAAGTGGAATTAATTCCGTGTTTTGCTTCTGCAGAAAAAGTAAAACGAAAAAATTTTTCGGAATGAAACCACATTCTTTTGTTAAATTGGAATTGAATTTGTATAATTTTCTTTGTTTATTCAATATTTGAATAATTTCTTCAATTATTTAGTGTTATTTGTTGAAACAATGATAGAGTTATTGATTTCAATTAAAAAAATCGTGTTTTGCAATGATTTTTGACATTTTAAATTTTTCGGAATCTATAGAACCTAAAACCATTTCGATCGGAATTCAACTACGGAATGGTTTCAATTCCGAACGGAATTTATGACATGCCTGTATATAACGAAAAAAACAAGTGAAAAAGTGTTATAGTCGGTCAAACCCGACCGGGTGATACCCTACAATTCTGAGGTTATTTTATTTCATAGACTACATTTGTCAAAAAACTACATTTATGTTAGAATTTTTTTGTGTGTTGTGGACCCTTAAGTACAAAAACACTAGAAATTTCAATTTTTTTTTTTCGAAAATTTGGTAGTTGAAACGGTTTGTCCAATTTTGTTAAAAAATATATCAATGGATTATGAATAAAATGGACCTGAAGACGTGTCAACATAAGTTTTTTGAGTGATCAACGGTTTTAAAGTTATTCGCAACTTAAAACAATATTTCTTTACGCAAAATCCAAAAAAAAATATTTTTTTTAAATTCATAAGAAATTGAAACTGGCAAGAACTTACTCGTTTTACTAGACTATCGTTAAGCTATGAATATTCAAAATAATAGCTTTTTATGATAAAAATAGCGTCAAAATAGCAAATTTTTGCCAACACTTTTTTATATAAATCCTATTATTTAAAAAAAACGTCAAGTAAAGGCCACAATATTTAAAATACTTTCATGAGACTTGGCATGACATAGTTTTTTACACAAGGTCAACAGATCAGTTAAAAATAAAAATTTACTGAAATCGGTCCATTATTTCCCTTTACCTCCCATATGTTTCACTTTCCAGAATTTGGATTTTGGTACAATTTTACGTATATTTTATTGAAATTTAGAGGACATATCGCACTTGATCAACAAGAGGGTATTAACTCAAAATTTTTAAATTTTCAGTAGAGTCAAAAAACTATTTTATATTACTACTTCTTTCATATAAGGAAGAGGTGTAAAACTGTAGTTTTTTTGTGAAGTTATAGTGAAAATGATGTCAGATTTTTACAGTGGGTAGATAAGAGTACTACACATCAATTTCTTTTAAAAAGTGAAAATTTAAAAATTTTGAGTACAAGTGCGATATGGTTTATATACCAAAATACTGTTTTTTATATACCAAAATACTATTTAACGATAGGGTCCATATTTAACGTATAAATTGTAATAAAATTGCTAAGTTTCGAAAAAATCAGTAAACATTTGACCCTACTCTCGTGTAAGGACCAATGACGGAAACGTTTAAATAAAAAATTGGATTTTTTTTAATAAATATATATCGTTACTTTAATATAGAAAGGCCCTAAGTCGTTTTTCATTCAAATCGCTTTTTACAGCTTTATCTAACATAATTTTATTAAAATCTTTTAATTTTGAAAAACATTATTACAGTATTAAATTCTTTAGAGAATTTAGTAAAAAACTGCGTTTAAGAAATTGCTAAATCTTCAAAACATAAGATTTTATGTAGTTTTTTCTCGCTCTCCTGCAATGTAAGAAAAATATTAGTTAGGGCTTTTCTATATTAAAGTAACGATATATATATTTTTTAATTTAAAGTGAAAATAAATCCGAATTCGTTAAAAATATAGGAAGTGGTGATCAAGTTTCCGAGCACTATTTTCTAAATTGCTTTTAATCATGATCATGAGCCCGAGATCATGAGCCCGAGCCTTAACATTATGGATAGTTTCGGCAAAGACAATATAATAATATAAACCCATTGAATTCCATACATTTTTTTTGTCAAATGTGAAATTTAAGTGGATAAAGAACAATAAAAAACACATAAACGCACAGGGGACTTTTCAAAGCGACCATGCGGCAAATCAATGTATAGAAGTGCAACATATTTATATTAAAGAGTCTTGGGTTTATATTAAGATCATATAGCCTAATTTCAGCATAATTTTGTTGACTATAACGTAGAGCATTATATCAGATGTCCTGCATCGGTACAATGCTCTAGTGAAATGATGCAAATCTTTTAGGTTAATTCTGAACCACATTGTGCAACAAAGCTTTGCTTGCCCCTGTAATGCAGTCTCAAATTTCATTATTTAGAGCATCAGTTATTTATATTTTTTCACGTAAATCCATTCTTTTTAATTGCCCGAGAGCAAATTATCCAGCGCCATTAAATCACAAGAACGAGGCTGCCAATTTCCATCGCAAAATCACAGAAAAATAAAAAAACAAGTAAGAAAGCGCTATAGTCGGTCAAGCCGACCATACGATACCCTTCACCACTAAGGTCAAAGGTGTTATTTTTCCTGTATAAAGACAAATATTTGCTAAATTTTGCCATCATACAAACATTTTCTCAAAACGTATATATTCAACCTGTTTCCGTCATTTGGACTTATATGAGAGCTAGGGTCAAATGTAGACCGATTATCTCGAAATTTGGCAAATTGATTACAGTTGTTACAAAAATTATGTATGCAAAAAATAAACTCAAAATTTTCATTTTAGATTTACGAGCGTTTTAGTGATTTTTTGTCTCATTTAGTGCGTTTTTGAAGAAGAGTTTGTATGGGGGCTATGGTCAAATGTGGACCGATTTCAAGGAAATTTGGTACTGTGATTTAAGTTTACATAAGCAGTATCTGTTTTAAATTTCATGAAAAAATGTTGATATTTGTGGCCAATATAGCAATTCCGGGAAGTGGGACCTATGGGAGGTACCATAAATAATGGACCGATTTTGACCAATTTCAATAGCCATGGTCCCATTATCAAAAAAATTATCTGTGCCAAATTTCATCAAATTATCTTTAGAATTGCGACCTGTAGTTTGATTACAAGGTTTACATGGGGGTCCAGCCAGCTAAATCGACTCAGAAAGTGATTCTAAGTCTATTGGTATACTAAAAGGTGGGTCTAAGACAAATATTTCTATGCGTTACAAACATCAGCACAAACTTATAATACCCTTTCCACCTATGGTGGTGAAGGGTATAAATAGCTTTTGAATAAAATCCGAGCTAGTCACAAAAAACGGTCAACCATTATTATCACTCTACCATCAGTCCTAACTATCAAAATATCTCAAGATTTTTATTTTTTCAATAGACAATTAAAAACTTAAAATTTGAAGTTTGATTTCTTTTAGATCTATTTTAGGATTACCATAAGATTTAGAAATTTCTATAATTTTTTAGATCAGAGTTTTAGAAAAATTAAAGGAGATTCAAATTTGACTCTCATATTTTTTAAAGGATTCCCGATTGGATCACTATATAAAATTTTTGTTAGTTCGAAAAATTATATTCTGGTCAAAACCTCAATTAAAAAATTCCTGGCAACTCTGATGTATCTATAAAAAAAATATTGTTGTCGTTGTTTGCTGATTTTTTTTTTGTGTATTTTTTGATGAGACAACGGACTACTGTTTAATAATGAATTTATTTATTTATACAATTATGAAAATGAAGCAACAACAACAACAAACACTTACGACACAATCAAAAAATACAACAACAACAAAAAGAGCATTTAATCGTATGAATAACAATAAAAGCAATAAGCAAAAAAAACTCTTCACTCAGCACTTTGTATAGAACACTCTTTTTTTTTGTTGCTGGCAGAGTAGTTGTTGCTGATTGCTGCTGGCTGCATAGTCAGTCAGTTAGTCCAACTTAGCAAAAAAATGGTTGTTGGTTGTATTTCGTAAATATAATGACAATTTTTTTGATGTTGCTGCTGTTCTTGAGTTTAGTGTATTTAATTTTTTTTATCTCGAATTTCTTGCAACGATATACAACAAACAACAAAAAACACTACTCCATATACTATATAGTAGGACAACAACACCATCAAGAATACGGCAGCAAAATTTACAGAAACAAAAGAATACTTAGTATATATACAATCTATATAAACCGATACGTTACGATACGTTACTACTCTACTCCACTCGTAGGCAGACGTTCCAAACAGGGCTGCCAGATACTTTTTGGTCACCATCCCCAAATTTTGAAATTTTTAGCCCCAAAAATCCCCAATTCATAAAAAAGCGTATTTGCTTACATTTTTGATTTAATTAAATGAAGAGATCGATTTTATTAACATAAAAATAGTTTTGTATTCTTGCAATCATTACAGATTTAAATAATAAATATTATCTAGTATTTCGTAAACTTCAGAATCATAAATTCTTGAAAATTAGATGAGTAAAACTATACATAAGTTTACTTTCACACCAGTCAAGTTTGGCTCATGAAGTCAGAAAAAGTTGACGGAATTGAAATTGATAACAAAATTTTGAAAATTTGTATAAAATTTAAGAAAAATTTAATGGAAACTGATGAAGAAAATGTGAAGAAAATGTGAACCGCCGTGGTATAGCAGGTTAGTCATCCGCCTAGCATACCATAGGCCCAAGTTCGATCCTTGGCCAGACTCACTTGAAAAAATAAATTTTCAAAAAAGCGGCGGTTCACCTCATAACTCAGCTAGCCACTGGTTATTGAGTATTAGGCTATGTAAAACTTCTCCAACTAATGCATTTGCCGTTCGGAGCCGGCGTTAAAACGTAGGTCCCTTTCAATGAGTCTAAAAATAGAATCGGATGCAGCTCATTGTCTGAGAGAAGTACCCCTTGTTCCATTTGGAATGTTGTAGGGGAATTATATATATATTATATGTAGAAAATGTTCGTGTGTGAACGTGAATGCATATGTGAAAAAAAACAGACAAAGAGAATCTGAAGTGTGTGAACATCACTAAGTTTTTTTGAATTAAATTTGCTAACATTTCAGTTGTCGGTTGAAATTCTTGACAACAAATTTAGTTATTATTATGTTTTGTTGCTTTTGTTTAACTCATAACTGAAAATACTCGCTCTACACAGGCATTGCTTGTATGAACCGCTAACATATTCAAGACTGCTTGACCATGTTCTTTATAGTTTGTGTAAAGGCAACATCTTAAAATTTATAAACTTTTGGCCAAAATTCAATTAAGATTGACGGCATTTCGAATATGGTATTCCGATTTGTGAAAGAAAGTTTATTCCATTGGGTTTCGTAAACATCAATTGGGAGTATTCTCGATCACTGAATTTTAGTTGAGATATTGAGTTTATACATTTTTGCATTTCAAAGTATTTCTTGCTTGAAAATATTATCTGCTAAACGTAACGCCATTTCATTTAATACATTTTTTTTATAATTGAAACAATTAATTTTTAAATGTACCTTTCTTGACTTGGCAGATTACAGTTTAGTAGTTCTTTTTCGAACTCTGACCCATAATCGGATTCAATTTTTATATCAAGAAACGAATCATCTTTTATAACAAAATATTTTCCTTTATTAATAAAATATGAAGTTTTAAATTCGCAAGTTAAAATTTCCGCAAAAAATCCCCAACAAATTTGAGTGAATCCCCAACAAAATCCCCAAGCCCCAAACCAAATTTGTTCGCCTTTTTGAAGATTGAATATCCCCAACATTAGGGCCAAAACCCCAAATCTGGCAGCCCTGGTTCCAAATGTAGACGTTTGCAAAATAACAACAACAAAAAACAGCAGCTACAAAAAAATCAACATTCCTGCATTTCGTTTTGTACTCGTTGTAGTCTTCTTGGTCGGTGTCGAGATACCTCGTCTGAAAACATCCATAAATACTACGAGAATACAAATGGTCTGTATATATATATATATATATTTTTTTTGTATACTTCATAGTACCAGTATTCATCATTCTGTCGATTGTATTGTATGTTGTTGCTACGTAAATATGTACTTGCATTCTGATATATGCGTGTGTTTGTTCAAATACTGAATAGTCTGCTTTAGTATGGGTGAATTGGAATTTAAGATTTACTTGAAGATTGTACTTTTTTAAGTATTTTGTTTCCATTCTGATAGTATTAGTTTACATTAGTATTTGGCCATACTTATTTAAAATGATCAGTGTAGCCAGTTATTTTTATTTCATCTAGGACTAATTTTTATAGAAACAAGTAAGAAAGTACTACAGCCGGTCAAGCTCGATCATATGATACCCTTAACCACTAAGATCAAAGATGTTCTTTTTCCTGTACAAAGACAAATAATTGCTAAATTTTGCCATAATTCAAACATTTTCTCAAAACTTCTATATTTAAGCTGTTTCCGTTTATTAGAATTATATGAAAGCTAGGGTCAAATGTGGACCGACTATTTCGAAATTTAATGAATTGATTACAGTTTTTACAAAAATTATGTATGCAAAAAATAAACTGAAAATTCGCATTATCTTTAGATTTACAAGCGTTTTATTGATTTTTGACAGAAGAGTTTGTATGGGAGCTATGGTCAAATTTGGACCGATTTCAACGAAATTTGGTTCAGTGATTTTGGTTTACATAAGCAGTATTTGTTTTAAATTTCATAAAAAATATTGATATTTGCGGCCAAAATATTAATTCCGGGACATGGGACCTATGGGAGGTACCATAAATAATGGACTAATTTTGACGAATTAAATAGCCATGGTCCCACTACCTTAAGAATTGCAACCTGTACTTCGTTTACATGAGGGTCCAGCCAGACGGACGGACTGACTGACATCGCTAAATCGACTCAGAAAGTGATTCTTAGTCTATTGGTATACTAAAAGGTGGGTCCAAGACAAATGTTTCTATGCGTTACATACATCAGCACAAAATTATAATACCCTTTCCACCTAAATGTTTCCCCAGACGATACCAACTAATGACTCTCGACTTAATGATCAGGAAGGATTCGGGGTGCAATGTTGGCCAAATGGGGAGCGTTTTAAAATGAGAGTGCTCAATCTTTTTTTTAGTACGAGTAAAGGAAAAGTTTTGTTGCTATTCCCCAGCCACGCAAATAATGACCAACGTTTCTTTAAAGCAGTGTTCGGTAAAATAGTACTATTGCAGGTTGTGTTGTTAGTAGGTTCATGAGAGAAGGTTTGTTAGAATGCTCATGAGAGAAGGTTTTAGCATAAGATAATCAATTGTTATATTTTTCCTATCTGTGCAAGCAATATGTGGGAAAATAAAAAATGGGCAGCTCTAAAGTGAAAAATAGTACGAGGACTAAAGATCGCTGTAAAGTTTTGCATACCAAAATTCTACTGGCTGTGAATCTACTCAAGAAAAACTCATGTTTCGCAAAGAAGTATGGTATTCGAAAATAAGATTCCTGATCTCTTCTCTCACGCCATTGTAGTTGCTATAGAATAGTGAGATACAAAGAACTCACATTGCCACTTTACTTCAGCGAGTCAATAAAGTTAGACATTCTACTATCACCCATAAGCATCTCCTTCCTTTTCTGTTGAGAAGCTTCTAAGTGGACTTTGATGGACCGACCCGTACGTGAGAGTTGTATTTTCGTCAGATATAAGTTGTATAAATAATAAGGAGGTAAGATATGGTAAAATATATTATGCATTAAAAAACCGAGACACTTGAAAAATGCCACTAGTCCAACTGTAAACATAATGACAATGACTTGACTTCTAGGTCTTTCGAGCATAAAAATCGACCCTATTTGCGTGAGCCTATTCAGAGATTATTTTGGTCTATAATTAAATTAGTACTAATGGCAAATAGACAGGAGGACATTTAAAAAAATAAGAAATAGAGTAATGGAACCCTAAATTGATCATGAACTCGTTTAATAATATCCCATCTATAACAACTCTAATAGTGCGATCCCTGAGAAATCTCGATAAAACCTAAAGAATGGAAAACTGTTCTTACCCGCGAATGCCGGGCATCTCTTAACGAGATGGTGAGACATTGCAATATCGAACTATTCTAGGTATCCGGGCACAACAACATACCTGTTAACTCCACTGCGGACAAACTTGCTAAATCCGGTGCTCTAATGAGTCAGGATAACATCGACCAATTTATGGGCTTACCGCTATCCGCCTGCAAATCAATAATTAGGCAATTTCTTTACGCGCAAGCGCAGAGAGCAATTGGTAATTGGTAACCACTTGTTCAATATCCAGGCAAACATGGCCCACTTACAACATAAAACGTTCAAAATGCTTGGTAGCTTTACCTCGCCACAGACCTAATCTCAACCTTAACAGGTCATTGCATTTTTAAGCTACATACCGCAGTTGTCATAACATAGAAGAGGAGGAGACAGTAACTCATCTTCTCTGCGGGGCACGCTCTTTAAATTTTAAGGGCTCTTTATTTGGGGGAGCCTTTTCTGCAGATCTAGCGAGTGTTAACATTCGTAAAATAAACTGATTTATCAGGGCTACAGGCTGGCTTGTTAAGCCTCACAACGATAGCCAGGAATAATTTTCTTTGTTCTTTTTTCTTCCAGTCTATCCCTTGCAAGTACCACAGAGGTATCGCTTTCAGGACCCAAGTGACGCTGACTTAATATCGGCTGCCAGCCTAACCTAATCTGAGGTAGCCCACTCTATTTATTCTCTGGATTCTTGCAATGTGGGATGTATTTTACTGTACCATCGCTATTACAATGTAAAGTCTTCTTATAAAGCACACAAAACCCTACGTTATACTCCTACTTTAGTTGGAGTCCATCTATTTCTAATCGTTTGGGCAGTCGATCGCAAACACTACTCCCTTTAGTTGCAACACTATGTATTGCATTAATCAGCAATTGACCGCCTATAATACTTTCTTTTTTGCGCTTTTTGTAGTATCGGGTGGTTAAATTTCAAGGGCCGATGTTGATTTTTAATAAAATACAAACTATTTAGAAAATTATTGTAATTTTATTTTATTATGATATATTGGTATTACTCAATTATGTACGGAACAAAATATTGGCCAAATGGGCGCTGCGACCACGGCGGCACACCTCCATCCGATGGTCCAAATTTTCGATGACCCTGAGGCATAATGGAGGTTCTATGCCGTTAATGTGCCGAATTATCTCATCCTTTAGCTCTTGAATTGTTGCTGGCTTATCGACGTACACCTTTTCTTTCAAATAACCCCAAAGAAAAAAGTCCAACGGTGTCAAATCAACATCGCCATTACGTGAGATAACACGGCCATTGAATTTGTTGCGCAAAAGAGCCATTGTTTCGTTAGCTGTGTGGCAGGTGGCACCGTCCTGCTGAAACCACATATCGTCCACATCCATATCTTCCAATTCGGGCCATAAAAAGTTCATCTCACGATAGCGAACACCATTCACAATAACTGCCTGACCGGCCTCATTTTGGAAGAAATACGGCCCGATGATGTCGCCAGCCCATAAAACGCACTAAACAGTCACTCTTTGTGGGTGCATTGGTTTTTCGACAATCACTCTTGGATTCTCATTCGCCCAAATGCGGCAATTCTCTTTATTGACGAATCCACTGAGGTGAAAATGTGCCTCATCACTGAAGATGATTTTCTTCGAAAATTGATCATCCACTGTTGCCATTTCTTGCCACCATTCTGCCCATTCACGACGTTTGGAATGGTCAAGAGGCTTTAGTTCTTGAGCCAATTGCACCTTGTAAGCGTGTAAATGCAAGTCTTTATGCATAATGTTCATCAACGACGAGCGTGAGAGGTGCAATTGTTGGGCACGACGACGAGTTGAGGTGGACGGCTCTTCAGCCACACTATCGCTAACAGCAGCAATATTTTCAGCAGTACGAGCTATACAAGCATGCACTGGTGTTCCTTCATCTTCTACAGACCCGGTTTGCTCTAATTTTTCCACGATTTTTGCGATTGTACGCACATTTGGACGATCAAATTGACCAAAAAAATCACGAAGTGCACGATATGCATTTTGATTTGAACGCCCATTTTCATAATAAGTCTGGGTAACTTTAACACGCCGTTAGATTATGTATCTCTCCATGGCTCAAATTGAGTAAGTCTGAAATAGAGAAATGTCAAATAAAATTCGGAAAAAAAACTTGGCGTTTAGGTGTGGTTCACATTCAACATCGGCCCTTACAATTTAACCACCCTTTATAAAGAAATGACTTTATAGCGGAAGGGTATATTGGGTTTGAACACACAGAAATATTAAACTAATTAGACCCTTAAGAATTCCTATACACTCAGAATCAGCACAAAATTAAGAAAAAGCTGTAAATTTGTTTATAATTGATTCATCTTTTTGATCTTAGAAGGGCTTGCCCGACAGACTATACTTAATTTAATACTGTCACAGAATTGGCGAATTTTGAATTTCCGAGTGCCATAGGAAAAATAACAATCTGGCAACTCTACATTTAATACTCTGCCTCTCACATATACATCCACACCAAATACAGAAAATTGCATTAAGTGCAATATAGTGGGGGTAGATCAGTTGTTGTTGGTGTTACCCGCTGCTGCTGGAAATGTTGTTGTTCTTGGTATAGTTGTCGTTACTTTCATAAGTAGTCGTCGGCAATTTAACTGCAAACAATGATATTTTGTTGATGTTTTTTTTTTGCTCTGATCACTAACAAAAAATAAATAAAAATGGTATAAATATACAAAAACAAAAGTAAACTCTAAAATAACAACAACAACAGCAACAAGAGTAAATGTGTTGTCAACCGGAATTTTCATTACTCGTTGATTGCACGCAATAAAAAAATTTACGAGTTTGTAATTATTTTTATTTATATTATAAACAGACGAACAGAACGACGGACAACAAAAACAATAAGAGCAACAGTAACAATTTTTATACCAAACAGCAAGAACAACAATAACAACAAGCAATGGCCAGCCAACACTACAAAGCACCAATTGCATCGTCAACATTTTCGGAGTAGTAGTAGTTGTTGTCGTTGTCGTCGTATGTCATTCAGCCGGCAATGAGTCCAAACTATTGACTATAATTTTATATTGCAATGTTTGCCCCTAGAATATTTGATGTCTTGGAAATAGGTTTTTTATTTTATAACACAAGTGCATTTTGAATTTAGATTTATTTTCTTCTGGCTTCAAAAAAGTCTTATTAAACTTATTCTTTATTGTGCTCTAAACATACATACGTTCTAGTTGAACAAAATTGCTTGTGTACACATCATAATTTTAGATTGTGTGGCTCTTTTTTTTTCGTCACAATCAAATATTTCATTGCATCAAACATAATTCAGATAGACAGACACTAAAAATATACAGACATACGATTTCTTTCCAGACTTATTAATTTTTCACTCATGTTCTTTATGTTTATGTTTGTTTATATTGAATTTTATGTTTTTTTTTTTTAATAACAATCACATTTATGTACAATATACATATTTATCATAGAGTAAATTCTTTTTTATTTGTGGCCATAATATTTATTTGATTTCAAATTAAATTACATATCCATACATTTGTACGTTTAAGATATTTTTATGTTGCTACAGTTTGCTTGGGTTTATATTAGTAGATCATTTGGTAGGTGGTCTAACAAATAAGTTACTAAAATATTACAAAGATTTTTTCAATATGAAAGTGTCTTCAGAAAAAAATTGTAACCTTAAATTTTGACACAGGCAATTATTCGTTAGTTAGGACATGTTGTGTGAATGGATGAAAATACTCCAGTAAGAAAAGTGTTCAAAAATGGTCCCGAGGGAACTCGTAGTAGTGAACGTTGGAAATTTCAATCGAAAGACCAAGTAGAAGAAATACTTTCAAAGCTTAGCCTACGAAATTGGAAAATATACTCACAAGATCAAATCGCATGAAATTCTAAAATAAGTTTTTAGATTTTCAAATTCTTAGTTTTTGTCCGATTAACATATGATGTAACCATTCCACATGACATATAAAAAATTTCCTATAAAAATAGTAAATTTTTGAAAAATTTCCTATAAAAATAGTAAATTTTTGAAAAATTTCCTATAAAAATAGTAAATTTTTGAAAAATTTCCTATAAAAATAGTAAACTTTTGAAAAATTTCCTATAAAAATAGTAAATTTTTGAAAAATTTCCTTAAAAAAAGTAAATTTTTGAAAAATTTCATATAAAAAGTAAATTTTTGAAAAATTTCCTATAAAAAGTAAATTTTTGAAAAATTTCCTATAAAAAGTAAATTTTTGAAAAATTTCCTATAAAAAGTAAATTTTTGAAAAATTTCCTATAAAAAGTAAATTTTTGAAAAATTTCCTATAAAAGGTAAATTTTTGAAAAATTTCCTATAAAAAGTAAATTTTTGAAAAATTTCCTTTAAAAAATAAATTTTTGAAAAATTTCCTTTAAAAAGTAAATTTTTGAAAAATTTCCTTCAAAAAGTAAATTTTTGAAAAATTTCCTATAAAAAGTAAATTTTTGAAAAATTTCCTATAAAAAGTAAATTTTTGAAAAATTTCCTATAAAAAGTAAATTTTTGAAAAATTTCCTATAAAAAGTAAATTTTTGAAAAATTTCCTATAAAAAGTAAATTTTTGAAAAATTTCCTATAAAAAGTAAATTTTTTTGAACAATTTCCTATTAAAAGAAAATTTTTGAAAAATTTCCTATAAAAAGTAAATTTTTGAAAAATTTCCTATAAAAAGTAAATTTTTGAAAAATTTCCTATTATAGGAAATTTTTCAAAAATTTACTTTTTATAGGCAATTTTTTAAAAATTCACTTTTTACAGGAAATTTTTCAAAAATTTACTTTTTACTTTTGTAAATTTTTGAAAAATTTCCTATAAAAAGTAAATTTTTGAAAAATTTCCTATAAAAAGTAAATTTTTGAAAAATTTCCTATAAAAAGTAAATTTTTGAAAAATTTCCTATAAAAAGTGAATTTTTAAAAAATTGCCTATAAAAAGTAAATTTTTGAAAAATTTCCTATAAAAAGTAATTTTTTGAAAAATTTCCTATAAAAAGTAAATTTTTGAAAAATTTCCTATAAAAAGTAAATTTTTGAAAAATTTCCTATAAAATGTAAATTTTTGAAAAATTCCTATAAAAAGTACATTTTTGAAAAATTTCCTATAAAAAGTAAATTTTTGAAAAATTTCCTATAAAAAGTAAATTTTTGAAAAATTTCTATAAAAAGTACATTTTTGAAAAATTTCCTATAAAAAGTAAATTTTTGAAAAATTTCCTATAAAAAGTAAATTTTTGAAAAATTTACTATAAAAAGTAAATTTTTGAAAAATTTCCTATAATAAGTAAATTTTTGAAAAATTTCCTATAAAAAGTAAATTTTTGAAAAATTTCCTATAAAAAGTAAATTTTTGAAAAATTTCCTATAAAAAGTAAATTTTTGAAAAATTTCCTATAAAAAGTAAATTTTTGAAAAATTTCCTATAAAAAGTAAATTTTTGAAAAATTTCCTATAAAAAGTAAATGTTTGAAAAATTTCCTATAAAAAGTAAATGTTTGAAAAGTTTCCTATAAAAAGTAAATTTTTGAAAAATTTCCTATAAAAAGTAAATTTTTGAAAAATTTCCTATAAAAAGTAAATTTTTGAAAAATTTCCTATAAAAAGTAAATTTTTGAAAAATTTGCTTTAAAAAATAAATTTTTGAAAAATTTCCTTTAAAAAGTAAATTTTTGAAAAATTTCCTATAAAAAGTGAGTTTTTAAAAAATTGCCTATAAAAAGTAAATTTTTGAAAAATTTCCTATAAAAAGTAAATTTTTGAAAAATTTCCTATAAAATGTAAATTTTTGAAAAATTTACTATAAAATGTAAATTTTTGAAAAATTTACTATAAAAAGTAAATTTTTGAAAAATTTCCTATAAAAAGTAAATTTTTGAAAAATTCCTATAAAAAGTACATTTTTGAAAAATTTCCTATAAAAAGTAAATTTTTGAAAAATTTCCTATGAAAAGTAAATTTTTGAAAAATTTCCTGCAAAAAGTAAATTTTTGAAAAATTTCCTACAAAAAGTAAATTTTTGAAAAATTTTCTAAAAAAAAGTAAATTTTTGAAAAATTTCCTAAAATAAAGTAAATTTTTCAAAAATTTCCTAAAAAAATTAAATTTTTCAAAAATTTCCTATGAAAAGTAAATTTTCAAAAATTTCCTATAAAAATAGTAAATTTTTGAAAAATTTCCAATAAAAAGTGAATTTTTAAAAAATTGCCTATAAAAAGTAAATTTTTGAAAAATTTCCTATAAAAAGTAATTTTTTGAAAAATTTCCTATAAAAAGTAAATTTTTGAAAAATTTTCTATAAAAAGTAAATTTTTGAAAAATTTCCTATAAAATGTAAATTTTTGAAAAATTTACTATAAAATGTAAATTTTTGAAAAATTTACTATAAAAAGTAAATTTTTGAAAAATTTTCTATAAAAAGTTTTTGAAAAATTCCTATAAAAAGTAAATTTTTGAAAAATTTCCTACAAAAAGTAAATTTTTGAAAAATTTTCTAAAAAAAGTAAATTTTTGAAAAATTTCCTAAAATAAAGTAAATTTTTCAAAAATTTCCTAAAAAAAGTAAATTTTTCAAAAATTTCCTATGAAAAGTAAATTTTCAAAAATTTTCTATAAAAAGTAAACTTCTGAAAAATTTCCTATAAAAAGTAAATTTTTGAAAAATTTCCTATAAAAAGTAAATTTTTGAAAAATTTCCTATAAAAAGTAAATTTTTGAAAAATTTCATTCCAAAAATAAAATTTTGAAAAATTTCCTATGAAAAGTAAATTTTTGAAAAATTTCCTGTAAAAAGTGAATTTTTGAAAAATTAAAAATCATTCCGCCAAATTTTCAGTATTTTTTTTTTTTTTCAATTGTAGGAAATTGCAAATATTTTTAAATATCAATAAAAACAATATTAGACTCGTACTACTATAAAAATAAGTTTAGCTTTTACTCTGTTCGAGTAAATATTTTTTTCAGAATTGAAAAATGCTTTGGATTTAACCCACTTTAAAAAAAAAAATATTTTGTTTGAAGAAACATTTCCTTTTTATACAAAATCATTTTTCAAATCGAATGTTTTACGATAAATAATCGTCCTTAATCAATAGCATTAACAAAAAAACTTATAAATTCACCCACCTACAAAGGCGAGTGTGTAGTTTTCTAATGGAGAATAATAAAAAAAAAGTTACTCTAATACTATGATTCGTACGTACACCTCCATATGTATCCAAGTCACGATACTACGATGCCCACTCAAATACCAGTTGATTGTCTTCTTTGTCTTGTCTCTCCGTTTGTCTGTCTGTCGGTGTTACCATGTCTTTCTTGTTTATGTTTGGCCTTGTCGCGATAAATGTAAACATTTAGCAAAACAATGTTTTATTAAAAAAAAAACGAAAAAAGATACCAGCAACAAAACCAACAATGATAAACCCAGCTACTACCAGCAGCAAACAGCATAAAAACTTGATGCGTACAACTTCTGCTATATTATTACTATTATAAAACTACTATTACAACAAATACAACAACCAGATCCAAGTTTACTACGTCTACTATGGGTTGGAACATACAGATACTAAATACATACAAACCTATTCGAAAAATACTACGTTAAAATTTTAATAGTTGTAGCTGACAATGATCATCATCTTCATCGTAGTTTCTATATCATTATGTTTGTCTTAATAATGATGTCGATGATCATGATTATGATTTGGGGCCAACTATTCATACGTAAAGAATAAAAAATCACGTCTTTAAATATCTAGAAAAATTTTAACATTTTTTGTATGAATAAACGTTTCCACGTAAATACATACAACCAATCATTTGTGCTGTAATCAAGAACAACAACAACAATTTAACAATAAGTCTAAGAACAACAAAAAAACTAAACAAATGATGAAGATTGATTCCATTATTGTTGTTGACGTCGTGGTTGATGCACTGTGGCTGTGGAGGGAAAATATGTGATCGTTACTTACGATCGTAATTAATATTTTAAGAGGATCGTTTCCAAAAAGTTAAAAGAACGGATTTGATTTCACAGATTACACTAGTTTTACTTTTTGATTTACATTTGATCATCACTTTTATTCACTGTGGTCTTCTGATCACAAAAACGGTCTAAATTAAATTTTCTTTAAACTGGATGATCTGATTTGATTTTATCATATCTTTGAAATGGGTTGTTCAATTTTATTTAAATCACAGAATATTATAGTGAATAAAACTATCTTTAAGTAGCTTTCAAACTATTTTGCCAAAAAAAATGTCCGTCCGAAATTGAATCAAATAATCTTAAAAATTGAGACCTGCTCTTTAAATCAAAGCCATCCAGACGGACAAAGATCGCTAAGTCGACTCAGGAAGTGCTTCTAAGTCTATCGGTATACTTAAAGGTGGATCTATATCAGAAAAGCGCAATGGATCAATACTAAGCCACTTATAATGATTTTTTTATTTTAGTGTATAAAAGTCATTTTAAAAGAACTATCCAGAGTTACTCATACTTACTACGACGTTGATTTACAAACAAGTATGACGTGCTAACCAACTAAGCCACATCACCCATAATGAGATACGAGTCTTTTTGTGACATTTTTTATCACCTATAGTTATATTACGCACATTTTACAAGATTTTTTTAGCTATTTTTAACTAGTCGCTTGCTAAGCGTCTATGAATTTTTTGTACACTTTTTTGATCACCAAACTGATTGCACACATTCTGCTTTCAGATAGTCGCTTTCAAGGTATTTTTTGAGTCTTTTTGTGGCCCTTTTTGATCACCAAACTGATTAAAATAGCATAAAAAACTGATTAGGATCGTTTGCACGATAAGATTTTGGCTGCACACATTCTTCACGAATTGTTTGTGCTTTTGTAAACTAGTCGTTTTCTAAACTTTTTAAGAAGTCTTTTAGATCATCAAGCTGATTAATCAGTTTTTGATCATCTATACGAATGCCAAAAGACTAATTTTGCTAATATTATCGTCAACATATTATCGTCAGTCAATAAATCATAAACTAAAACTGAAATGTATCTAAGATTTTGTGAATTTGGTTCTAATGTGCCTTTTTAGAGTAATATTTTTATACCCGCCATCAAAAAGAACGGGGGGTATATTGAGATTGTCATTCCGTTGGTAATTTCCTTCATATTGGCTCAAAAATCAAAAACGATGTATATTCTGAATCCTTATGAAATTTTAAGACGATTGATCGATGTCCGTCCGTCTGTCTGTTCGTCTGTCTGTCTGTCCGTCTGTCTGTTGAAATCACGATAACGCCTAAACGAAAGGAGCTAGCTCACTGAAACTTAGTAAAAACATTCTTCATCTCTGAGAAAATTTTGGTATTGAAATTGGGCAAAATCGGTTAACATTTGACCATAGCTCCCGTATAACCTCGCCTACGCTAATCGCTTATTTGCTAATAAATAACAAACTATAATATCTATGATGATAAAATTTGGTATATAGAAGTTTTGCATAAGCCCTAGGCAGCATATAAAATTTCATTCAAATCGGTTCACATTTAGTTATAGCTCCCATACAAAAAACTTTCGGAAATTTCAAAATTTCACCTAAAATACACTTAAATGCCAATAAATCTAAAACTACAGATATAACCACTAAATTTAGCACGAGGAGGTCTTATATCAATGCCAACCAGTGTGCAAAATTTTGTTACAATCGGTCACCATTTGACCATGGCTCCCATATAAAAAACTTACGGAAACACAAAAATACTAAATGAAAAGGGGGGTTATGTCCGTCTGCCCGTCAGAGAAATAGCTCCTTAACTACAAGAGCTAGAGAGACAAAATTTAGCAAAAGTATTTTCGATATGTTATAAAAATTGTGTGCTGAAAACGGGTAAAATCGGTTCACATTTAGTTAGAGTTCCCATATAACCCTGCCCAGGAATCACATTTATGCTGATAAATTGAATAAAATTGTAAAATCTATGACTACTAAATTTAGAACAGAGAAGCTTTATGCAACTTTCAGTCAGTATGTCAAATTTTAAAGGAATCGGTCCATTTTTGACCATAGCTTTCATATAAAAACCGCTCAAGGTAACCACTAAAATGCCACAAACGCCAGTTAAAGGCTATTAAATTATAAACTATGTCAGCTATGGCCACTAAATTTTGCACAAATAAACTTTATATTAATACCAGCTAGTATATTTTGTAACAATCGATCAACATTTGGCTATAGTTCTTATATATATAACATCCCCTTTTTATTATATTTACAATTAAAAAGATTTGGAGGTACATTCAGTATATTAAGAAAACATCTACGAAATTAGATAGCTATCAATAAATGTTAGGTCCAGACTTTATACACGGTAGATGCATTAGGAACTCCTAACAAAATATATGAACCTGCCGTGTTACTACCAACATTTTTATGGCACAACGAAACAGCTTATTAATGTAAAACTATATTCGGTTATGGAACAGCATTTTGTCCAAGGTAAATACTTGGGAAACCACTTAGATACTTTTAAATGTTGAACTATAGTAACTATACCACTGCAACCGAATTTAGTCCAAATATATTACCAACAATACCACATTTAGTCAACATTTTGAATTAGCTGCACTCTCGTACAACTTGATGGTGGGTATACAAGATTCGGCACAGCCGAATATAACACTCTTACTTGTTTTAAATATGACTTATATGGACCATTTCAAACAAAATTGTGTTCAGTGATTTCTACTTTTAAAACAACAATAAATTTTAGTCAAAATAAGGAACAAAATCCTTTAATTTCCGGAAAGTCCAAGGGGAGGTTCCAAAATTAATGGTCAGATTTTCACCAAATGTAATTTTGGTTGTGACAGCATTACAAGAAATGTCTCTTCATCAACAAAGCTTAAAAATTGTGACATGTATTTTGATAACAAGCTTTAATGGACTCAATGTTCTATTCCCAGCTAATGTGGAGTAGGGTATACAAGTCTTGAATAATTTATATGCCAAACAAATTTCAATAGATAAAAATTCATATCAATAATTTAATATTTTTATGTCAAACAACTTAACTTGAAGTTTTAAATTTTTCCGCACAAACCACTGTACACTGTGGTCAACAATACGTTAATGTTGTATACTATTAGTCGTAATCGTCATTTTGTTGTTGTTTATCGTCAGCAATAGCAACAATGGTCATCAGCCAGTCAGTCAGTCAGTCATCGGTGCTAGTTGATTGTTGTATTATAAAGAAAGAACAACATAGCAATGACACATAATCTAAATTTATGATGATGAAAATTTTTCTATATTTTTTTAGAAAATAATAAATATAAACTGCAAAGACGACAGCATTAGGAATTTCTTACGCTGATACTTATAAAAAAATTGTTATTGTTCCTTCTTGTTTGCGATATTTTTTCATTTTAATTCATCTTGAATTATTTCGTTGTAAAAATATGCTGTGATAGATATTTAGTATTAATTTGATGTTGATGCAAGGAAGGAGAAACAACCTTTATCGTTACTTCAGATCATTTTGATTTAACCGCAATTAGTTGTTGTTTGCTTGTTTTATTTTTATTATTTTCTTTTAGAATCGACTGAGTGACTGACTGGTATTATTTTACGATACATAATTATAGTTCATTGACACATACATTTTTTTCTATTCATCAAAATTCCATTGATTTTATAGAGGAAAAATTAAATTACTTAAACTGGCTGACTACTTACTATTGCAACATGTCGTAATAATTATAGTTGCAAGAAAAAAATTGCATTTAATAGAATTACCACAATTACTTGAAAGGGTTTCTAAAGTCATTGCCATTGTAAAATATTCTGGCTACATTCTTTCGAAACTTTTCCAGAGATTTCGTGAAATGTTTATAGGAGTTTTAAATTTATAAATGTAACATAAAATATTAAAAAAAAAATATAGAAAATTTTAGGTAGAACAATTTTTATGAAAAATTTTTCAGTATAAAATTTTTTATAGAAAAATTTTGGTATAAAATTTTTTTTGTAGAGAATTTTTGTGAAAAAAAAAATTTGTATGGAAAATTTCCGGTATAAAATTTTTTTACAGAAATTTTTTCAATATAAACATTTTGTTGTATTGTAGTTTTTTATCGAAATTTTTCGGTATAAAAGTTTTTTATAGAAAATTTTTGTTATAAACATTTTTTATATGAAATTTGTCGGTATAAAAATTTTTCGGTATAAACAATTTTTTTTTTTAATTTTTGGTATACAAATTTTTTAAAGAATAAAATCTTTTTTACTATTTTGTTATTTTTTGATAAAATCTTTTCATAGAAATTTTTTCGGATAAAAATTTTTTACAAAAATTTTTTATAGAATATTTTTCGGTATATATTTTTATAGAAAAATTTTCAGTATAAAAATTTTTTATAGAAAATTTTTCCGTATAAAAATTTTTTATAGAAAATTTTTCGGTATAAAAATTTTTTATAGAAAATTTGTCGGTATAAAAATTTTTTATAGAAAATTTTTCGATTTAAAAATTTTTAATAGAAATTTTTCGATGTAAAATTTTTTTATATTAAATTTATCGGAATAAAAATTTATAGAAAATTTTTTGGTATAAAAATTTTTCATAGAAATTTTTCGGTATACAAATTTTTTATAGAAAATTTTTCAGTATAAAATTTTTGAATAGAATATTTTTCGGTATAAACATTTTTTTTATAAAAAATTTTTCGTTAAAAAAATTGTTTATAAAAAATTTGTCGTATAAAAACTTTTTATAGAAAATTTTTCGGTATAAAATTATCTTATAGAAAAATGTTTCGATACAAACATTTTTTATAAAAGTTTTCAGTACACAATTTTTTTTATATAAAATTTTTGGAATAAAAATTTTTTATATAAAATTTTTTTGAATATTTTTTATAAAATTTTTTTGGTACAAAAATTTTTCAGTATAAAAGTTTTTACGGAAAATTTTTCGGTATAAAAGTTTTTTATAGAAACTTTTTTGGTATACAATTTTTTTATAGAAAATTTTTCGGTATAAGAATTTTTTATAGAAAATTTTTCGGTATAAAAATTTTTTATAGAAAATTTTTCGGTATAAAAATTTTTTACAGACAATTTTTCGGTATAAAAATATTTTATAAAAATTTTTCGGTATAGAAATTTTTTACAGAAAATTTTTCGGTATAAAAATTTTTTACAGAAAATTTTTCGGTATAAAAATTTTTTACAGAAAATTTTTCGGTATAAAAATTTTTTGCAGAAAATTTTTCGGTATAAAAATTTTTTACAGAAAATTTGTCGGTATAAAAATTTTTTACAGAAAATTTTTCGGTATAAAAATTTTTTATACAAAATTTTTCGGTATAAAAATTTTTTATACAAAATTTTTCGGTATAAAAATTTTTTATAGAAAATTTTTCGGTATAAAAATTTTTTATAGAAAATTTTTCGGTATAAAAATTTTTTATAGAAAATTTTTCGGTATAAAAATTTTTTAAAGAAAATTTTTCGGTATAAAAATTTTTTACAGAAAATTTGTCGGTATAAAAATTTTTTATAGACAATTTTTCGGTATAAAAATTTTTTATAGAAAACTTTTCGGTATAAACATTTTTTATGGACAATTTTTCGGTATAAAAATTTTTTATAGAAAACTTTTCGGTATAAAAATTTTTTATAGAAAATTTTTCGATATAAAAATTTTTAATAGAAAATTTTCGGTATAAGAATTTTTAATAGAAAATTTTTCGGTATAAAAATTTTTTATAGAAAATTTTTCGGTATAAAAATTTTTTATAAAAAATTTTTCGGTATAAAAATTTTGTATAGAAAATTTTTCGGTATAAAAATTTTTTACAGAAAATTTTTCGGTATAAAAATGTTTTACAGAAAATTTTTCGGTATACAAATTTTTTGTAGAAAATTTTTCGGTATAAAAATTTTTTGTAGAAAATTTTTCGGTATAAAAATTTTTTACAGAAAATTTTTCCGTATAAACATTTTTTACAAAAAATTTTTCGGTATAAAAATTTTTCGATATAAAAAAAAAAAATTATAGAAAATTTCTCGGTATAAAAATTTTTTTATAGAAAATCTTTCGGTATAACAATTTTTAATGGTATAAAAATTTTTTATAGATAATTTTTCGGAATATGATTTTTTTACAGAATTTTTTTTTATATAAGGTTAAGAGGTTGTAATCGATTTATACCAGTTTAAAAAGGCGTTAAGACCAGTATCAATAGATTTGAGAATTGATTAAAAATTCTGACAGATTCTGAATCGATACTTTAAGGTGGTTGTCAAACCCGTGAGTTGCAAACATCAGCACAAGCTTATAATAAGCCTATGGTGGTCTAATAAATTCTGGTCAAATGAATTAATTTTTGAATTAATTTCTGGAATAACAATATCATTCCTCAAATTCTGCAATGAATGAAATATTCATAATGAATCAATTCCAAAAACTTCATAGTTAATTAAAAAATTTCAAAGTTAATTCAAAAATTTCATAATTAATTCAGAAACTTAGAATTTATAATGAAATCAAATCAAAATTTTGAATGTCTTAATTAATTCACAAATCTTTAATTCATAATTAATTCATTTTAAGTTTAAATCAATTCATATTTTAGGCCAAATTATTTATTTAAATTTTAAATAAAATTTTTTACATAATAACAAAAAATAAATCATTTGATTGAAGCTCTGCTTATTGCATAGTTTTTAAGCTAAAATATAAAATATTTAAGACTTAAGTTGTTTTATCAAATGAGCACAGATTTGATTTATTGACTTCATGTTTTAAAAGCATTGACTTTTCGTCTTTAAAGTTTCTCTAATTTTTTTATAATAGATACAATATTATAGGCAGATGATGTCGGTCTATCAGGTATAGTAATTAAAAAATAACTAAAATTTGAAATTTTGGGTGTATTAAGAGAATTTCTTATTAGGGTTTATATGTATCTACATACCCATTTTTAATTCCAGTTTTGATTCATAAACATTTATAACTTCAATTTACATACCAATTTTTTAAGATTATGTAACTTTTTTTCTATAAAATAAAATGCATCTTCTTCATTAAAATTCATTTATTTTTTTTTTCTTATAAATTAGCTTAAATGAATTCAATGACTTAAATACAAGCCTTTGTTTCTTTTTTTAATATTATCTCTTACAATAAATCTTTATTAAAATTATTAGATATTCAACCCACATAAAAACCCCCACAATAATGGTTGACCAATTTTAAAATTATCTATACGAAATGAAAAAAATAAAAAAGATCACAATTTTATCTTAAGCCACAAGACAAAATCCCCTTAATCTTAAATAATCTTTAGTTCAAAAATATTGTACGTATATAAAACAAAAAGAACTGACAAATTCTAATGCCAGACATTAACTTCAGTAGACCGACAATAAATACTATTTTTACGCAAATTTAAATAGACAAACAAAAGCTAAATAAATTCGCACATGCAAACAATTTTAATAATAAAAAAAAAAAGAAATACAGAATCGTACAAACATTCAAAACTGCAACAAAAAAAATATTCATACATATATTCCCAGACAGATATTTTAATCCTACTTTAGTGCGCGAATAAATTGGAGGGTCTATCTGTAGCTATCCCCATGTGGTGGCTAGAAGGGATTTATAGTTATAAATAGTAACGAAATTCCCATTAAAAAAATTAAAGAAAAAAATACAAAAAAATAATCTAATAGGCTATAACTGCAAGAAAAATAAGTAAGAAAGTATTGTGGTCGGTCCTATCCTATGATACCCTTCACTACTGAAGGCAGTTTACTACAAAATTTAATAATTTTAACGATTAGAAACATATAGAGCTTTGTTGCCATATATACATAGAGATTAATATTTTAGTTTTTTCCTATAAAATTTCTCTAAAACGCAAATTTTAAAAAAATTTTTATAAAACGCAAATTTTTAAACAATTTCCTATGAAAAGTAAATTTTTGGAAAATTTCCTATAAAAAGTAAATTTTTGGAAATTTCCTATAAAAAGTAAATTTTTGCAAAAATTTCCTATAAAAAGTAAATTTTAGCAAAAATTTCCTATAAAAAGTAAATTTTTGCAAAATTTTCCTATAAAAGTAAATTTTTGCAAAAATTTTCTATAAAAGTAAATTTTTGAAAAATTTCCTAAAAAAAGTAAATTTTTTGAAAGATTTCCTATAAAAAGTAAATTTTTGAAAAATTTCCTTTTAAAAGCAAATTTTTGAAAATTTTCCTTTTAAAAGTAAATTTTTGAAAAAATTTCCTATAAAAAGTAAATTTTTGAAAAATTTTCTATAAAAAGTAAATTTTTAAAAAAATTTCCTATAAAAAGTAAATTTTTAAAAAAATTTCCTATAAAAAGTAAATTTTTGAAAAATTTCCTACAAAGAGTAAATTTTTTAAAAATTTTCTATAAAAAATAAATTTTTTAAAAATTTCCTTTAAAAAAGTAAATTTTTGAAAAATTGTCTATAAAAAGTAAATTTTTGAAAAATTTCCTATAAAAAGTAAATTTTTGAGAAATTTCCTATAAAAAGTAAATTTTTGAAAAATTTCCTATAAAAAGTTAATTTTTAAAAAATTTCCTAAAAAACTAAATTTCTAAAAAATTTTCTATAAAAAATAAATTTTTGAAAAATTTTCTACAAAAAGTAAATTTTTAAAAAATTTCCTATAAAAAGTAAATTTTTGAAAAAATTTTCTATAAAAAGTAAATTTTTGGAAAATTTCCTATAAAAAGTGAATTTTTGAAAAATTTCCTATAAAAAGTAAATTTTTGAAAATTGTCCTATAAAAATCAAATTTTTTAAAAATTTTCTATAAAACGCAAATGTTTGAAAAATTTCCTATAAAAAGCAAATTTTTGAAAAATTTCTTATAAAAAGAAAATTTTTGGAAAAATTTTCTATATAAAGTAAATTTTTGAAAAATTTCTTATAAAAAGAAAATTTTTGGAAAAATTTCCTATATAAAGTAAATTTTTGAAAAATTTCCTATAAAAAGTAAATTTTTAAAAAAATTTCTATAAAAAGTAAATTTTTAAAAAAACTTCTATAAAAATTAAATTTTTGAAAAAATTTCCTATAAAAAGTAAATTTTTGAAAAAATTTCCTATAAAAAGTAAATTTTTGAAAAAATTTCCTATAAAAAGTAAATTTTTGAAAAAAATTCCTATAAAAAGTAAATTTTTGAAAAATTTCCTATAAAAAGCAAATTTTTGAAAAATTTCCTATAAAAAGTAAATTTTTAAAAAATTTCCTATAAAAAGTAAATTTTTTAAAAAATTTCCTAATAAAAGTAAATTTTTTGAAAAATTTCCTATAAAAAGTAAATTTTTGAAAAATTTCCTATAAAACGCAAATTTTTGAAAAATTTCCTATAAAACGCAAATTTTTGAAAAATTTCCTATAAAACGCAAATTTTTGAAAATTTCCTATAAAAAGTAAATTTTTGAAAAATTTCCTATTAAGAGCAAATTTTTGAAAAATGAAAAATCATTCCGCCAAATTTTCAGTATTTTATTCTTTCAATTGTAGGAAATTGCAAATATTTTTAAATATCAATAAAAACAATCTTATACTCGCACTTCTAAGAAAATAAGTTTAACTTTTACTTTGTTCGAGTAAATATTTTTTTAGAGTTTAAAAATTAATTGAACTTAACCCACTTTCAAACAAAAATTTAAATTATTATTTTGTTAGAAGAAACATTTCCTTTTGTAATTAAAAAAGGAATTGGACTTTATCCACTTTCAAAACAAATAAATTTGAAATTTTTATTTTGTTTGAATATTTTTTTGATTTCAAAATAAAGTCTTCATATGTGTTGGGCCAACAAGTTAATAACTTCGCTTTGGACAACATATGACATTACTGTCACATATGGTTCGTGTCAATGATAACAAATCTGGTATTTGGGAGGATAAATATCTATCAACATAATCCAGTATTCGATAGACTCCAAAGTAACGTTTTATCGTTTAAAGAAAACTGCTACTTAAAGTTACCGGAAAAGCAGTCCTATGGGAGATACTCGAAACAAATGACCGATTTCATTCAGATAGACAATATTGATTACCAAAGTTCATCATGCCAAATTTCATCAGCATTGCGATGCATTTCATGTATTGCCAGCGAGATGAGTTTATCGGTGGGGCCTCATACCAATATACCTCTGCATTAAAAAATCATTACAAACCTATACTCTTCCCTCCTATGATGATATAGGGTATAAAAAGAAACTATATAAAGTTATTTGTCTGACTTTAGATAGATGGATGGGATGGGATGGGATGGCTGTCTGGTTGGTCATATGCTTGGTTGGTTGGACAAGTAGTAAAGATCTAGTATGTAGATGAGTATAAGTATTGAAGTCTTAAAGAAAATTCTTCAATGCCTTGTAATAAAACTATAATTGATAAGGACAATGATCTCTAAGTCAATTAAAGTTTTATTTATAATTTACTTAGTTCTTGTAATTTAGTTACTAAGTCGTCCGTCTGCCGTATTGATAGGAATTGGTCTTGATAGGAATTTAAGATTAACATTTAGTTTTCATGTAACCAAACGCCAATCGATCAAATTGAATTAAATCCAATCATATTTGTTTCACCACAAGGTAGTAACAACGTATGTAGTTACAAGAATTACCACTACTAATAAAGAGTGAAAACTAACAATAAGATTAAGAAATCAGGGCTGTTAAGGAATGAAATCGTATGAAATTAAAATAAATTTGTATAATTAGGTTTTCAAAGATGTTTTGATTACGAATGCTATCTCTTCATAAACGCAAGATCATACAGTATAAATCTTAGGTGAAAATTTAAAATTTTACACCGAAAATGTTTTAAAAGGAAAGAGTATTCGCATTTGATCCCAATCTGTTTCATTTATTTACAAATATAATTCGTAAAGATTGTGTTTTTAAAATAGGTAATAATGCGAGGTTTTCGATCAGTCAAAAAGTAGGAATGGCTTAACCAACCATCGAAACTCAGAATTAGATGTCCCCACAAACATTTTTCGACAGATTGGGATCAAATGCGAATAATCTTTCTTTTTGAATAATATTTACATCCCAATTTTGTTATTTTTTGTTCTTTTTTTGTAAAAAAATTACACAGAAATAAATTTTACTTTTAAAAATTTCTTTGAAAAAATTTTACATCGAAAAAACTTATAAGAAATTTTTTACTTGTCAATTTTTCCATAAAAAATATTTTTAATAATTTTCTATAAAAAATTTTTTTACCGAAAATTTTCTATAAAAATTTTTAGACAGACAAATTTTCTATAAAAAATTTTGCATCGAAAAATTTTTTAAATAAAATTGAATAGAATTTTTTTTTATAAAAAATTTACACCGAAAAATATTTTGTACCTTAAGAAAATTTTTCAGTTTCTTTCATTAAATTTTATGTTGAAAAAATGACGAAACGAAATTTTTTCTAAAACGATTTTGCAGTGAAAATTTTTCTGTTTAAAATTTTGCACCAATTAATTTTGTGTAAAAAATATTACCTCAAAAATTTGAAATCAAAAAAATTTCAAAAATTTTCTATTAAAAAATATTTACACCATTTTCTTTAAAAAATTTTTACACCAAAAAATTTTCTTTCAAAAATTTTCTATAAAAAATTTTAAACTAAACAATTTTCTATAAAAAATTTTAATTTTTTATAGAAAATTTTTTGATGTAAAAATTTTTTAAAGTAAATTTTTCAGTTTATTTTGAATCGAATTTTATACTGAAAAATGTTCTATACAAAATTTTACAATGAAAAATTTTTTATAGAAAATTTTTTGTTGTAAAAATTTTTTAAAGAAAATTTTTTAGTGTAAAAATTTTTATAGAAAATTTTTCATGATAAAATTTTTTATAGAAAATTTTTCATGGTAAAATTTTTTATAGAAAATTTTTCATGGTAAAATTTTTTATAGAAAATTTTTCATGGAAAAATTTTCTATAAAAATTTGTTCATGGTAAATTTTTTTTTTAAAAATTTTTACACCAAAAAATTTTCTATAAAAAATTTTACACCAAAAATTTTTCTTTAAAAAATTTTACACCAAAAAATTTTCTGTAAAAAAATTTTACACTCAAAAATTTTCTATAAAACATTTTACTCTGAAAAATTTTTTATAAAAAATTTAACACCCAAAAATTTTCTATAAAAATGTTATACTAAAAAAGTTTCTATAAAAAGTTTTACACTGAAAAAAAATTTTACACTGAAAAATTTTCTATAAACAATTTTACACTGATATTTTCTATAAACAATTTTACACCAAAATATAGAAAATATTTTCTTTAAAAAAAAATTTTAACCAGGAAAGGAATTTTCTTTAAAAACATTTTTAAACAAAATTAAGAAGATTTATTAAAACACATTTTCTATATTATTATTTTGAATCGAATAATGTTCTATGATAAACTTATTACTTTTATACGGAAAAATTATATTACCGGTTAAAAAAATGTTGTTGTTAAAAAGAAACCATTCCTTTGCTGATCTGATGATAAAGCTATCAAATAAATAACGTAGTATTAATTTCTTTAAAATGTTCAAATATATAATAAACTAGAAAAAAATAATGTAGAAAATTAACAAGAAAACTTCTAAATCAAATCAATCGTAACAAAAATTATTTGGGACGCATCGTCATGGACGCACTCAAGTGAATATTTTGTTTTATGAACATATACGGTTTGGTCGATGGCTCGTTGTTGTTGTTGTTGGTGATGTTGTTGGTTCAGGCGGTAGTAGTACGAATAATTGTATAGAGTGGTGTTGGAGTGCTATAGAATCGAAGTGGTTAAATGGTTAAAAGAGTAAAAAGAAGTTGATATCAAAAACAATAACAAAAGAAGGCAGCGGTAGTACTACTACGGGCATGAACGATGAGTGGTGTTGTTTGTAGTCGGTGGTAGTATTGGAGTTGTAGTTAAAGTAAGAAGAGAAAAAAAAGAAAACCTGTATAACAAGAATTGGTACCTGTTTATGTTTTCTTTTCTTTAAGTTTTATTTATTTAAACGTATTTTTGGTATGTGCTTACTTTACTACTAAGACTGAATAATACTTTTTTTGGCTGCTTTAACAGTCAGCAGAGATTGAAAGGTTTTTTATGTGTTTACATTTATAGTATGATCATGATGTTGATGATGATGATGGTGATGTTATTGTATATGATCAGCTAAAAAAACATCCATCGTCATCATCATCATAAGCATACTACAAGATATACAGATATAGAATGACCCACAGACGGACATTTATATGGATTGATAGAAAGACGGACGGACTGGGAGACATACCTAAGGACGGACATATTTTTTTTTTTTAATACATATTTTTTGTTGTTTTTATCATTATTTTAGCTGATGCTGGTGATGTGTGTTTAGTACTTATTGATCGTGTTTGAGGAAGAAAACAAATTTGAAAAAAAAATATAAAAAAAGAGCAGGTCAGACTCGTAGAAAAAAAAACTGATAATGAAATCTTGCGTTTATGATAATTAGACTGACCAGTTATGCTTTTCGAAATCTTTAATTGTAACTTATTGAAATTAATCACCTTAAGCAGTATGACGACGTTTGAAGGTTTGACATACAAGTTGGTTAAGGTTTTTGTTTAAGACTGAAATTTTTAATAGTTGGATCATAGTCAAGGATATGAAAAAAAGATTTTTGTCAAAATGTCATTTAACCCTAAGATTTTTTTGGTTCTGGGACTAAGTATAAATCCTGTTATAAAAATCTAAATAAATTACATAAATTTGGAATGACGATTTTAGAGCATTTAAAGTGGTAGCTGATTTTGTATATCGATAAACAAAATCCACTTAAGGAAGGCTCTAAACAAAGACAATATAATAAAAAGATATTACACTACATAATTTTTTTTTTTTTGTTGTCAAATGTGAAATGTTAGTGGATAAAGAACAATGAAAAACAAATAAACGCACAAACAAACATACATTTCATGAGCACGTGTGTGTGCCTTAGCTTTCATTCATTGGATAATCGTCTCCGTTAGTTGTTTCTGAATTAGAGTGAAGCCGGTATACTCTCATTTTTTATGGAGTTTTCAAAACGCCCATACTATTCTAGAGAAAATAAGCGTAATTTAAAATACATATCGTCACCTAAAATGCAAAAGTTCGTAACTACACTTCTAGTCTTTTTTACAGGAGAAGCAAAAAACGGTTTAATCGTCTCTATAAGTTGTTTCCGAATTAGAGTAAAAACGTTAACCTCTCTTTTTTATGGAGTTTTCAAAACGCCCATACTATTCTAGAGAAAAAAAATCGTAATTTAAAATACATATCGTCACTTAAAATGCAAAAGGACATAACTACACTTCTAGTCCTTTTTTACAGGAGAAGCAAAAAATGGTTTGACTTTTAAACTACAAGTCATCAACAAAAAAAACTCTAAAAACTAAAATGGTAAAAAAACGTTTAGTTTTTGAGCAATTGCGAAAAAACAAAAGGGCTTAACTACAAATTGAATATTTTCTGAAACCATAAGGGCTTCACTACCATACAAATTTTAATAAAAAAATTAATCCTTTCACAATGCTTAATGTTTTTTTTTTTCTTGTCAATAATATAGAGTCGGATCTTCAAAATAGTAATAGTTTATTTTCGAAACTTAATTTAATGGAAAATGATTAGTTTTAAATAATTTAAAATAGGATATGCAGAGGTTTCTTTAAGAGTTATTTCAGAAATAACCCCGTAACATTTTAACGGTTAAATATACTTAAATGAAATTTCATATAGTTAGAACTAAGGAGCTTTAGAGTCGATCTGTAGACAAACACGTCAATATACGGTCGGAAAGCAAACTTATAACATTTCAAAAATCTTCGTCTCGGATAATAATTTTGTATATAAAAAGCAAAAAACATCATAACTTTTAAACTATTTGAAATATTAATTCAAATTAAGAAATTTGGTCAACAATGCAACAGCAGACATTTCTGAAAACTTAAATGACAAAAAAACGAATAATTTTTAAGTAATTGCGAAAAATCAAAAGGGCTAACTACAAGCTGAATATTTTCTGAAACCAAAAGGGCTCACCTACAATACAAATTTTGAGCAACATTTTAAACCTTTGGTTTTTAGTGAATAAAATCGCTATTTTTGACCAAATGCATTTTTTAGACAGATGTATTTTGGGTTGCTGTGTCCTTATCAATCAAAAAATCAATTGTAATTTTTGTGTTAGTTACACTTTGCATTTCTGGTGACGATATGTTTATAGTATGTTTTTTACAAGTTAAGAGTTAAAGGCATCCAACACGATACTCGGTTTGAACTATGGACCTTCATTAAAATTTAAATTAGCATGACATATGTTAGGGTTGAAGATCTGTAATATAATATAATAGTAGCTCGAGTTTGACGATTCTAACGACAAAATCCATAGATCTTGCTCAATTGTCGAAATTCTGCGTTATTCGACAAATCCCGATTGGGTCAGAGTTACTTTATTTACATTGTTACAAGATCAATAAATCAAAACTGTTGACAATATACGAATTAATGACATCCAGCTCGATAATCGGTATAAACCATAATATAAAAATCCTTTGTTAGGATTCAAAATTTATCCTGATAATTCTAACAACAAGAAGCAAAAATCTTGGTCAGGCATTGTATATATCAATTTAAGTACCTAAGATCATAGAATCATAGTTACGATATCATTAGATATGATGTAATTCATCTCATGATAATTTATTTAGATAAATAAGTTCAGCGTTCATTTGTTTTTAGATCAATTGCAATTCTTAATTAATTTATTGGTTTGAAAACAGTATCTGGTCATCCTTAAATTAATGAAAACAGCAAACATTCATAAAAAATTTTATAGTAGTATGATCGTTTGTAGGAGAGTATGATCGCTCATAGTAGAACTTAGGCGGTATGTCTGTAGCCATACAAGAATTTTTCAGCAAAAGCAAACGAGAGGAGATGGATGGATGGCTGGCTGGTTGTTTGGCTCGCTGGTTGTATGGTTGACTAGCTCGAAAGATTTAGTAGATTTGTTTGTTTGTTCAATCGCCTTCTTGCCTATGGTAAGGACAGACAGACTTGTTTGTTGGCTATTTAGTTGTGTGTTGGATGGATAGAAATACTGTTTTGTTGTTGTTCATTTTCTGAAAAAAAAAAATGTGTAGATCTAAAGTTGTCTAGTGTATGAAGACTAGCACGAGTACGACGTACTCTTTGACTAATAGTGTTTCATGTTGTTGTTGCAATAGTACTCGTAAATGTAGTAGAATTTGTTTATTTTTTTTAGTTTTTGTTATTGTAATTCTCTTGATTTTTCTTCTCGTTTTCGAATGTCTGTCTTAGGTATGTCTGTCCATTTTTTTTGTCTGTCCGTCCATCCGTCTTGTATAAGTTGTAGTCTTGAGTTGCGTTCGCTTAGTATTTTATAGTATTTTTTGTTGTTGTTGTTGTTGCCGCTGTCTTATGTTCTATGTGTGCGAGCGCAAGTGAGCTCTTACGAGAAGGCCAAACGATTAGTTAGCTGTCTTTTTGAGATACATCGTGTTAGTATGAGTTCAATAATCAGAGTGAGAAGTAGCATTAGGAGCTAAGCGAGTAGAAGGCGAAACGTTAAGATCACCACCAACCGTAGGACGGTAATGGGAAAAAATTCTCAAAGAATATATATAAATATTTTCAAATAAAATACCGATAAAAAAGTGATCAAAAATCATATAAACAAAATGTTTTAAACTGAAAATATACAAACATAATTCTTAAAACGATCAAGCCGGTGGATTCTGTCTGACGTGTGAAAATAAATTCTAAATACATAAATATTCGTTTTTCTTGAACTTTTTTTCTTCAAGAAAATATAAAACATTTTAAAATAATTGATCAGAACTATTTTTGGATTAAACAGCAACCACAACAGAAATTATAACAACAATTTAAAATAAAATAAGAATAAATATAAACAGCCATAATGAATTAAAAAACAGCAAAACAAGTTTGAATGAACAACAAATTTAATAAAATAGACGGAAAAAATTAAACTTAACAAAACTTAAGTAATTTTAGCAATAAAATAAATTTGGAAATATTCTTACAGAAGAACTAAAACGAGATCTAGACATAGAAATATTTAAAAACAAAAATTTTTGTTTCAAAACAAAATAAATTCTTTAAAAGTGAATGTGCTAAGAAAAAAGATTAAAATTTTTAACAAAGTGCCAAAATTGAAAAGGTCGATAAAAACCATATTGTTGCTTTTGCTATAAATGATCTCCATTGATGAAATCCCCACTCAATCATTGTGTTCCTTCATAAATTGATGATATCAAAATCAAAAAAATAAAATTAAAAAAAATATGTAAATTTAAGAAAAACAAAAAAAGTGTGATTATTAATTGATATTGAATCGCCTCGAATTGAATTGAAACGAATTGGCACTTTAATAATGAGTGTAGTCGCAGTCGATATCGACATCATAGTAGTATTTAGTAGATATGTGCGTGTGTGATTTTTAATTGGATATCTTGTGATTATAGCATGTCAAATGATGAATACAAAACATCTTTGCTGAATTATAATCGCTTCTATTTTCAACAAGCAACAAACAACAAAAACAACTACTGCAGCAGCAACATAAACAGTAACTACTATAACTCATATCAAACAGTATTTCCATTAAAGCAAAGTGATAAAAACTCTGGGGTTTCTAAAACAGCTCCCTCAGCCCAAAAATCTACATATCAAACGGAGGATGTTAATGACAAGAACAACACCAGCATCAATAACTACAATACCAACAACAACAACATTAACATCAAGATTAAAACCAGCACTAGTGAAGAAAGTGTTATAAATTCAAACCAATTTGTGCCTATGAACCTAATAACAAATACGGGTTTGGATTTAAGTCATTCCATCAGAAGACCTTCGTTTACCACCTATTACAACAGCGACTTATTAGCCCTTAACAACAACAGCAGCAACAACAATTCATATGTTTCATCGCCCTCTTCGTCCACCTCAGCTTCAATAGACGTAGAAAACGACGATAACGAAGAAATTGGTGAACGGATTATGTCCCCCGTAAGCATTCCATCCCACCAGCAAAAATCACTCCTTAACGATACTCGCAATATCAGCCAAAGTGCCTTTACCAACATGGAATTGACTGCTGGCTCAATACCCGCCGGTTTTCCTCTCAACTATCAACAGCTTTATGCCAATAATGCTGCGCTCTATGGAGCTCCCGTTATGTTCTCTGGTGCCATACATGCTGCTCATGCTTCCTATATGGCGGGTTTACCTTTACATGCGGCCCTTTCGCCAAATGAAACGTATCTTAAGGCCATACAAGCTGCTGCCTGTGGTATTTACAGTCCTACAGCTTTAGCCCCACCACCACCTCCACCCCCCGTAGTTGCTACATCAACATCTTCAGCTTCTGTCAATCCTGCTTTAATTTCCGGTAAACTCTCTTCGCTGCATAATAATACCACGGGTTCATCAATGATGGCGCTGGCGCCCTCTTCTCAACCTGTGGCTATTAACAAATCACCTCAACAACATCATCAGCAGCAGCAATATTCACCAAATATTGCCAGTAGTAGTAGTAGCTTAGCGGAAGTTGAACAGCAACATCAACACCAACAACAGAAGAAGGATTATCATGTATCGCCGTTAAATTCACAAACACCCTTGAGATTAAGTACAAATGGTGGCGGTAATTGCAATAATAACGGCACAGGTACCTATTTGAATGATAAAGTGAATGAACGTGTGACGGGTGTTGATGCAACAAAAGATTCACATTTCAAGGTACCAAATGGCAAGGAAGGTTCGCTAAAACATCGCATTTTACGGCCACCAAGCAATAGCGAGAACGTAAACGAGCATAATAGAACTCCTGTAATGAGGTAAATATAATTTCGTATTCAAAAACTATATAATTTAATATTTTAGTGGATTTTAAACTAGGATTTATATTCATAACAAAATCGATGACGAAAAAAAATTACGCTAATTTGTTTGAGAATTTTTTTTCGTTTGTACCAAGTAACCGTCACAAATTTGTTTCCTTTGAATTTTCGTAGAAAATGTGTAAAATTTCAGTTCCGAATATCGAACTTTAATTCTTATTTAAGCATTCACCAAAATTTGTGACAGAATTTCTTTTTCGATGTCTGTGAAAACCTAGCATAAAGTCCTATTTTATTTACAAAAAAAATCGATGACGAGAAGAATATTTCGAGCCCTTAGATTTAAATAATCGGAAGCGACATTCCGTGACCGACACATTTTTCTTTCTTTCTTAAGTAGTTTTCGAATGTGTAAAAATCTTTTCAATACGTTTATATTTACGAAAGTTATACGGACCAATAGGTTTTACATACAATGTGCTCAACTTTGGCTCAGTCTAGATTCCCCTGTGCTAAAAAGAGACATGTTTTTAAAAATTGGCCTAAAACTCCAGCTACCCATCTGCATATTGCTAAAAAAAACTTCACATACAATACTTTCCACCATAACTTCTAAACCATTTGGAAAGAATTTAATTAGTTTGTCGAAAGTAGCAAACTAGCAAAGAACAAAAATGTTATGCACCAAAACATTCCCCGTTTTTGTTTAATTAAGATTTTTTGTCGTTTACGATCAATATTTTACCTGTCGCTTGCTATTATTTTAATCTAAGGGCTCGATTTTATAAAATATAAATAATTTTTATAAAAATGGTCATCGTTAAATTTTTCGTCAATGAATTTTGTTTTCGATACCGATTTTGATATATTTGAAATGGAAAACGGCGAAAACGATACTTTAAAAATGTCTAATACGAATGATATCTTTTGGTGGATGCCGTCAACAATATCCAACAAGAATTAATGGAAATTAGAATCAGATTATAGCTTCATCTAACACAAACATAAGCAGAGCACACGAAATCTTCGTTCTAAGGAAGCACTACCAAATAATAAAAAGCTTTTTCTAGAAAAAAATATTAATTTTTACATCCATACCCATTCCTTCTGATGACATACATATCTTCCTCATATTCACCAGGAAATTGTTCTGAAAGGATTCCAAGAAATTTTATGCCATAAATATTACCTGATTTTCCAAACAGTGTTAGCAAGAGAGGGTATATATATATATATATAATTCCCCGACAACATTCCAATTGGAACAAGGGGTACTTCTCTCAGACAATGAGCTGCATCCGATTCTATTTTTATACTCATTGAAAGGGACCTACGTTTTAACGCCGGCTCCGAACGGCAAATGCATTAGTTAGAAAAGTTTTACATAGCCTAATACTCAATAACCAGTGGCTAGCTGAGTTATGAGGTGAACCGCCGTGGTATAGCAGGTTAGTCATCCGCCTAGCATACCAGAGGCCCAAGTTCGATCCCTGGCCAGACTCACTTGAAAAAATAAAAAAAAATTTTTAAAAAAGCGGCGGTTCACCTCATAACTCAGCAAGAGAGGGTTCTTCTGTCAATATCTTATTTTTGAGCATTAGAGCTACTTTTCAGCTCTTACTTTCTAGAAACGTAGTAACAGAAGCAAAAAAAAATAAGCTATTATGTTTGTTATCAATATGTAATTCTAAATCTCAAGTTCTGCTAAAAAATACACTCTTTCTCTTCACATATTCTAAATTTCTATGACTTTCGCAATTAAATAACTTCGATATCCCTCCTTTATCTTACAGAGCCTATATCAGCACTTCAAATTTCAAGAAAGGAAACTACATTGAACTCGCCAATGGAGCCTTGCGCAGAGTAGAAGATATGCGTACTGAAGATTTTATACAGTGTGCCGAACGTAGTCCACATCATCAGTTGGCCGAGTCTACTGTTGTTAAGATTAATACTAGTCTGCCCACAACGGCTGTGATTACATTTAGTTATGATAGAAACCGTTCAAAGGTAATAGAACTTTTATAACCCCAACCATTTATCATTTAGTCTAACAGGTTTCTTTTCTATTATTTAAAAAAAAATAGGTTGATATGGAAGTATCATTGGATCATCCCTTCTTTGTGTATGGTCAAGGTTGGGCCTCGTGCAATCCCGAAATGTCTATGAAAATGTTTGGCCTTAAGTGTCAACGCTTACAGGTTGGCGACATTTGTATATCGTTGACAAAACGTGAACCCTCGAGACAAGCCAAACCTCCAGTAAATGTTAGTCACTTAAACCAAAACAGTTCTGTTTCGCAATATAATGAGGCCTTGAACTATCAGAGAAGACCTAATGTAATGGCTGTAACCGGTTCAAATGCAGCTAATTTGAAATCACCTTCAATACCTACAATGAGCACAACTGCAGAAATTCCTTATGCCAATGCAATGAATGCGCATGCTTTCTCAATGCCGGTACCACAGTCCAATCATCATTTGCAGCAACAACAGCAGCAGCAACAACAACATCATCACCATCATCAAGTCCAACAGCAGGCCTATGCCGAAATGGCTAAATTAGTTTCTTCTTATGCCTATGCCAAGGGTCTACCGCAACTACCTCATGAGCAATTAAAAGAGGTAGTAATGGATGCTGCCATGTTGCAAAATTTACCACCAAAAATGATGTCGGCTTTTTATCAAAATCAAATTTTTCAATTAGCCCAACAGCAACATCAGCAGCAGGAACATTTGAGACAAGCTGAACTGAAAAATCAACAACAAAAAATCTCGAATTCGCATTATAGTCCTCAACCCGCCGATATGGAAAATAACCATAGTCAACAGCAGCAACCACCTCAAACACAACCACTGGATGTTACCATGTCTCGGAAAAGACGCTGGTCTGCCCCCGAAAATATGTTCGACGATGATGAATCTGCCACTCAGCCTCCTCGCAATGGATCCTCACCCGCCACTGCCAGATCGTAGAATGACATTTAAAGTGTAGATAACCGATCTTCAGACAGAATACAACTATGAGCTAAGCGAAGCAACCAAGCAAACAAATCAAACCCATTTAAAAAATGATCTCAAATACTTATGTGTAAACAAATGCTATGACAATGGATGGATTATTGTCCTGTACTTTTTTTGATCGATTTTTATTTTATAACTGAATATAATAATAATTTTAATTACGTGTAACATGTAAATACGGATGACTGGAAATTGTCGCAAAAGATAAGTTTAAAAAACTTTACTCAGCACAAATCAAAACGAATGAAGAAGTATCTAGGTATGACTTATTTTTATTTAAACAACCAAATATCGAAGCAAAAAACTCTGGGTAATGAATCTACTGAACATTTTAGAACTACTTATGTATAGCTATTATTAAAAAAAAAAAAACAAGAAGCCAGACTGTTAATATACAAAACTATGTATATTCGTAAATATAAAAGATAAATTCACATGATGTTGTATGAGTTGTATGTTGATTGATTCAACCGAAGCAGCACAAATGTCATTGGAGAAATTCATATCAAAATTTTAGTTGTGTTAAAGTATTAAAATGTATTTAAACTCATCAGTTTCAGTGTGAAGGACTACCAGTGAAATGTTTAGCGATTTCAACATTTGCAGTCAGTATGCGATTGTAACCTATCTACCACTTCCAATGATAAGCCTGTGTCGAAATCGTAAATTTAGAAATGATGAGTTGTATGTCCATTGATCCTAAAAGAGCACAACACAAATGTTGTTGGAGAAATCCATTTCAAAAGTTTGATTCGATAATTGAACTCGTCAGTTCTAGATTGAAGAACAATATTTACAACCGGTGATTATTACACATGCTTGCCATTAGAGAGGGTCGAAAGCCCTTTTTATACAACCAAATTGTGGTTGTTTTGAAAGAACTTATCGATCACTCTTAATATTAAGTCCAGGTTAAAATCGCTAGTCATTTTACTAGTTTTAAAAATGGTACGTAAATTCTGAAAATAATAGGAAGTCGCATAAATACATGCTTGCAATTAAAAGCCTCTTTCATACAACTCTTACAACATTTTATGAATTGAACAATAGAAAATATGTAAATTTCAACAACTACAAACAAACAACAACAGCCATATTAACAATATAACAAAAAATATCAATAATTTCATATTTTATTCTTAAGCTAGAGTTTAAACTTATAACAAATATCAAAACAACAATAAAACTGAATATTATTTTAGTCATTTGAACCAATTGCCAATAAAAAAATATTATTACAAATAATTCTTAAACAACAAAAACAAAAAAAATCTACTCCTAAACTCAAGAAATTATTATAAACAAATACGAGTATAAAATAAATAAATAAAATACAGCTAAAAGTCATATATAATTAGATTCACACTATATCTATATATAGATATAGAACTAAAAATAAAAACGTAGATATTTTGAAAAAATATATAAAAAAAAATTATTAATTATATATACATACGTATATACAATATATGCATGTATGTAAATACCTACAACAATACATACATACGTAAATATATACATATGTATATAAATACATAAAATCAGGGTACATACAATAAAAAGAACATAAATAAATCGATGTATACTACTACTACTTTTTTTGTAAATATGTAAATTTATGTTATTGTATATTTTATTAATTGTTCGTAAATAAATCTTTAGATGTTAAACAATTTTTTTTTATAATGTCAAAAAACGAATTTGTTGTTTTATTTATCTGAATATTTAAAAATGGTAGAGGAACTGAGGTAAAGATTTTTAAAAGCCATCAGCAGCCAATCAATAGTTTTAAAATATTCAATGAATAATGTATTGAATGATAAATAGGGGCATAAATAAACCAGAAAATTTGAATGAATTTAAAATAGTTACATAGAAACTACAACAATATTTAAATTTAACCCAAACACAATCTATTGAGATGATAAGAACTAGATTTTTAAAAATGCTACTTGCTATTTTTCGATCTTAAGAATGTCATGCATAAGATTTTATATATTGACAATTCGATCAATCTACATATAACCAAAATAATTGTATTCGTTGTATAAATTTTGTATTGAAAATGGTCATAAGTGAAAAAGTACATGAGTTTTCAGTGTCAATTTAATTCTCGTTTTCAATTTCGTTTTAGTGTTGAGTTAAATAGATGATCTTAACTACTGACATTCAACAGTGGGTCATACGGTGTGCTGGCGAAGTCCGTAACGGAACAGAAAATGCGGCATTCCATACTGCTATGTGTCACATATTTTTTTCAGTATTCCTAATCCGACTATATTTTTAGACTCATTGAAAGGGACCTAACGACGGCTCCGAACGGAAAATTCATTAGTTAGAGAAGTTTTACATTGCCTAATACTCAAAGACCAGTGGCTAGCTGAGTTATGAGGTGAACCGCCGCTTTTTTCGAAAATTTATTACGTAAATTTTGTTTAGAAATTTTTTTCTATTAAAATTTTCTGTAAAATTTACAAAGATATCTTACAAATGCTCATATCTTCGAAGGAGCAGTTAGTATAAAGTTTAACAAATTAATTCCCGTAAAATTTACACGCTGTTTGATAGTCACAAAAAAAACTTGTGCACTTCAGTCATAGCTATTATGTATATAGATTTTATGGGAGATATAGTCAATTGGATATGCCATAAAATTGGATATGCTGACTGAAATAAAAAAAAAAAACTTCTCTGCGCTAAACTGTGTTGTCATAGCTATTATTTATAGAAATTTAACAAGATTAAAGTGAATCCCGGGGCGGGGTTATATAGGGCCGAATGTGGCCAAATTTTGCCTAATTAAAATGCTCCAATTCACTCTGGAATTGTTCTCTTATTCATTTCGTTAAGGTGTATTTTAAACCGACAAACAGAAACCCCTAATTTTTTCTTGGCAGAAACACCATTTTTTTTTAACTGCTTCCTTAAGTAGTCGGAGGTTGGATTTCTCCCAATCAGGGATAGTAAAGATACAATTACAACAATTATACATATTTTTTTTTTTTTTTTTGATACATTTTAAAGCTTGTTAGTACAGTAGTACTACAGCATCCCATTTGATACAATTTGCAAATTTTAGATTTTTACAGTGTCGGTTTAGGATTTAAAGTTTCTAAACCAAGGTTGGCCATTATTTGCGTGGCATGGGAATAACAACAAATTACATAAAACAAGAAAACTTTTTCTTTACTCGTACTCAAAAAACCTCAAACAAAAATGCATACTAAACTAACATAACACAGGGATGGCAAACGTGGCACAATTGTACTTTCTTTGATAAATTTTAAATTTGATTGGTACCGTGGTACTCCCTAGTCCTACTTGATACAATTTACACATCTTAATTTTTCACAGCATCGGAGCCAACAGCTGATATAACAACTTCTATTCCTTTCAGCTAATTTGTGTAGCACATAGAAAAAAGGGTCTGAGAACCCTATTCCGATTGTCTCATCATCACTCTTTAAATTGATTTTAAATTCTATTACAATAGGGCTTTGATCGAAAGCCAAGAGAAACAAATTGAAGCATATCACCTCTTCGTTGACTTCAAACGAAGTTTAGATCATGCGAGATACTGCAGTTAATACAACTGACACAATTTTTAACAGGAAACACATGCCACTCGTTTTAGATTGATATCCTGGGATGCACATCGCGTGAGATGACTGCCGCCTTTTTAAACAACGAGAAGGAAATAAATGAAAATTGCTCTAGCCAATGAATTAAAAACAAAGCTGATGGATTCTACAAGCAGACACTAGAACTGGACTACATGTGCTCGTTGACAACTTCGTGGTTGTAAAAGAATGTGTTTACTTTGGAAACAAATATTGTTTTCATTATTTAAAACTTCTCGAAATTGTTAATGTGAATGGGCTATTACATTCAGGTTTTCAATGAAATATGTATACAAATAGTAAAAATTATCTAAAAAAAATAGTAAAAATCTCAAAAATATATAGTAAAAATTATCTCAAAAATATATCTGAAAACGATCGATTTTCATGACACACCAGAATATTTGCTTAAAAATTTAATAAACAACAGAATATCTTACTCTGTAAGGTCTTCGAAGTGGTTTTCATTATTGAAAACTTCTCAAAATAGGTAATGTGATATATATTTCCTTAAATTGGCCACAAATAAAGGAAAGGAGCTTTCTTTTTTGATCACCCCAAATTCAGAGTAAATATCTATTTTCTGTGAAAAGAATTTAAATATGTATGTAAAATAAAATAAATTTTCCTTAAACGGGCATAAAATCGATAAAAAAAAATAAGTTTGGAATCACACAATTTCTATGTAAAAGTATATTTTTTTTGTAGAAACAAAATACTTTGTTTATAATTAAACTTGTTTAAATTTGTAATATATTTGAAGACCTTATTTTGAAAGTGAACAAATAAAATGAAAAATTTTGTTTCAAAAAATTTTGCAAATATTTTTATAGCAAAATTCCTATAAAAAGTAAATTTTCGAAAAAAAATCTTATAAAACGCAAATTTTTGAAAAATTTCCTATTTAAAATAAATTTTTAAAAAATTTACTATAAAAAGTAAATTTTTATAAAATTTCCTTTAAAAAGTAAATTTTTGAAAAATTTTCTATAAAAAGTAAATTTTTGAAAAATTTCCTATAAGAAGTAAATTTTTGAAAAGTTTCCCATACACTCAGAAAAAAGACATGTACTAAATTTGAGGAAAAAAAAATTCTTAAAAATAGTAAAAAAAAATCCTTATTCAGAGTATATTTTTACTCAAAACTAGGAAAAATTGTTACGTTCTAGTAAAAAATACAACATTTAAATAAAAAATTTATAGTTCATATACTAAAAAATAATTAACATTTTTCCATAGAAAAATTGCATGAATTTTGAAAAATATTATTTATTTTAAGGAAATTTTTGTTAAAAACTAGTAAATATGTCCTAAATTTTAGTTCATCACATCATAAAACTGGGTAATATTGACTTTAGTTCAAAAAATTTGATTGAGTAAATGATTTACTGAAAAATAGTTCATAAAATTGAACTTACTTAAAATCTGGAAGTTGTTGTCGTAAATTTAAGTTCATTATTTTCCTAATTACTAGAAACATTTTCCTAATCATGAATTTCAAGTTTAAGACTTTCTGCATTTTAAGAAAAATTTATTTAAAATTAGTTAAGATAAATTACAACGTGCAATAGTATACAATCTTCTTATTATAAGTAAAATTGTAATAATTTGTTGAAAGTAATATACTTGTATTTAGGATAATTTCCTAAAAATTAGTTCAGATAAATCAGAATAAATCATGTTTAAATTTATGAAGTAATTAGGATAATTTTTTTATAATGAGTAAAATTGTTTCTTGAAATTTATATACTTATATTTAAGAAAAATTTCCTAAAAATTAGTTCAAATTTTCCTAAAATTTAGTTCATATGTTGAAAAAAGTAAATGTCAATAAATTATTTTCATTTATAATTTATTTTCAATTTTAGTTCGTGATAGTTTTCTTACAAATTCCGCTTTTTTTTCGATATTAGTAGTATAAAAAAAATTGTGTTATGAAAAATTTGTGCCAAAAATTGTGTTTGTTGTTTCTATCTTTGTATAACATAAGTAAAGGAAATATTAGCGATTAAATAATGCCTCAAAATAAAAGACCAAAAAATCAACAAGGAGATGAAAATTTCCTAATTATTAGTTAAAAATTTCCTCAAAATTAGTTTAAATTTTCCTAAAAATTAGTTTAAATTTTTCTAAAAATTAGTAAAAATTTTCCGAAAAATTAGTTAAATTAAAAATTAAAAATAAATGTTAATAAATTATGTTTTCTAATATTGTCTTTGTCTGCTTGTGCAAGTGCCCACGACTCAGCACCATATAATAACACTTGTAATTTTAGTTCCTGTTGAGTGGATTTCATTCCAAAGCTAAGTAAGTATGATTCTTCATTTAATTTCATTATTTACATTCGCTGCGGTACCCAGGTAGACAAATTCTTTAAAAACTCTGAAGCTATAGTTGACGACGTTCACGTGTGCTCCAATTCTAATGGACTGCTTGCTAGAAGAGACCATCAGTATTGTTTTTGATTACTAGGCCCATTTTCATCGAATAATTTTCAATACCGGAAAAGGCGGCAGTCACTTCACGCAAATGTAAGTAACATGTGCCAGTTGTATTAACTGCAGCATCACGAAGAAGTAAAGTAAGGTAAGTGTCCATTTGTTTTTCTTGGTGGATGTACCTGGTCTAAAGTCACATTGGGAGGCACCAATTATTTCGTTAATATTGGGTTTTAGCCTTGCACACAGGATGCTCGATATCTTATAGGCAATTGAAAGGAGACTTATACCTCTATAGTTAGCGCAGATGGATTTATCACCTTTATCAGAACACTCTTGGTATGTCACCTGATTTCAAATCATCCAGGAGATTAGAAGATTAGAGCAATCATATCACATTTGTACTTATCGGGTACATCCATCAACTGAATCGGGGCACCTCCTCTGTTAAGATTTTTGATATCCCAGGTGCTAAGCCTTAGATCATGATCCTTTATTCGTTTGCTGTGGTCGTCAACATTAGGGGGTCGTTTTTATTCTAATTGTTTCTATTTCATATTAGGAGTTTTTTCCAGGAGCGGGTTACTAGCCTGAGGTCCTTGTTAGCTCACTACTTTAAGGATGTTAAGGTAGCTAACCAGGTGATACTACTAGGAGGTCAATGTCCACAGTTGAGATGAGAGGTTGACCAAGAAAAATCTGGGCTTTCAAATTAAAACCAACCAAAAGCGTTGCTTGGCTTAAAACACCAACTATATCATCCTGAAATCTAGAATACTTCGACACAATTATGAACTTCAGCAGCCGTTTTCTTCAAATCAAAAAAGGTTATAGGACTTCTCCGCATATCAAGGCCATGTAAGTGATGCATTATCTATGACTTTAGAACACTGTTTTCTCAGTTTTTATATTAGGGTGGGTCTTTTTCAATGTTCGACATTAGGTTGTTATATATTAAATATCATAATTAAATATCAAATTTAAAGAAAACCTTTAAATAACTCCAAAAGCAATCTTCTAAATGCAGTTATTGGATTTAGGTACAGTTTTTTTTTATTATAATAAATTAATGGACAAATATTCAAGGTAAATACATTTTTAGATTGAGCTTTTGCGTAATACATTGATAAGTATCTAAAATTAAAAAAAATCGTATAGGTGTTTTAAACTAACAGTTAATTATAGTAGGGCTTACAGTAAGGGGCAAAACTTAACACATTATTTATTAATACAAAATCGAAAAAACTGTAGTTAAAATTCAAAAGTCATTGTTTGGTATAATTTTTTTCCTTTTGCCAAACACTTTAATTAACTCATGTTCATTGACATTCGGATGGACGAATATAAACCGAATAGGGTCAGATTGTCGGCAATGAATATTATTTGATAAAAGTGTGAACGAATTTATACCAACCAACTATTTTTGACATTTAACATAATTAAATTTTAAACTTTATTTTCTTTAATTTTTTCGATTTAGTAATAATAAAAATAAGTAATGTGTTTTATTTACCCTTACTAACTGTATGCTCTAAATAAAAAATATAAAAAAATATATATTTAACACCTATACCATATTTTATATTTTTCGCAAAATGACCTTTGATTAGTTAAATTGGGAAGTCTAAGGACCTCTAGTGTTCCGTAGCCAAAGATGCCGTGCGTCACAAAGAGCGTCCCTTCCATGTTATTTGATCAAAGTAAATAACAATTTGACTATGAAAAGGCTTTAATATTTTTCAATGTGTTATACTGCAGTTAATTCTGAAGTACGATTTTTTTATTTATTTACCTTATAAAATTTGTCTTTATTATTAAATACATTAATATAAATACTTATCTATTTTCCAATAACTTACATTATGAACCAAAATTCTTTTATATTGAAGTTTATATTGCATTTCCAAATAAATAAATTCTTAAACTTGTAAGAGGATCAGATATTTAATGGCAAAGAATGGGTAATGAAATACATTGAGTCATTGCCCGCAGTTATTTAAATTGGAAGAAATTTCAAAACTACTTCATCCATTTTTTATTTCTATGACTTTTAATTTATTGTATTTTTTTGTATAAGTTGTTATTGATTCAAATTTCGGTTAAACCAAAAATACTCCAATTTTTCCCTATAAGAACAAATTTTACAGTTTAGTGGCGGATGCGACACGCCCACCCCTAATGCAATCTAAACAAAATTTTGTATAACATATTTTTTTGTAACGGAAAACATTTGTTAGGGAAAATTAAGGTTAACTTTTTAAAAAATAAGGTACACTCCAATTTTTATGTACATATATATAAGTAAATGTAAAAATTGTTATAAATATATATGTTATTTCTTATTTAAATATGTATATGTTTATGTGTTTATGTTATTTATTTTTATGTTTATGTTATTTAAAATATTTTTGTAAAGTTATGAAAAGATATTAATAAAAATACTTTATACCATTTTTTTATACTTTTATTTTATAAAGGGGATATATATATTTTAGAAAATAATTTTACTTAATTTTAGTACTTTTTCTTGTATTATTTAGGAAATATATAATTCAGATAAGTATTTAATTTAGTGAAAACTAGAAATAAGTTTTATTAATGTAGGAAATATTTCATACTGGGAATGAATATTTTACTATAAATAAGTATTAAACTTATTTATTTTCTGACTGTTTTTCTCACTTTTAAGGAAAATATTTAATAAAAATTATAAATTTTTTATAAGATCAAAATAAATAATTTACTGAATTTTAGTAATCTTTTTCTACTATCGCAGAAAATTTGAACAAGTTACTGCAGTTTTTACTTGTTTTAAGTAAAAATAAATTATCTTTTAACTAAAATGAAGGAAAATTTTCCTTATTTATAGCATTGATAAATATTTATCTGAACTAAATTAAAGGAAATATTTACTTGTTTTTAAGAAGTTTCAGATAAAATATGAACTAAATAATAGTAATTTTTTTAATTTTTTAAGTTAAATTTTATTTGATTTTAGTTAAAATTTGTTTGATATAAGAAATTTTGTCAAAAACTTAAGGAAATTTTTTTCTTGGAATTAAGGAATTTTTTTACTTAATTGCTGTAAAAAACGGCTTTGGCGCCATACGACAACCATTTTTTCCTCAAATTTAGTAAATTTTCCTAAATTTTAGTTCATTTTTTTTCTGAGTGTAATAAGTAAATTTTTGAAAATTTTCCTATAATAAGTAAATTATTGAAAAATTTCCTATAAAAAGTAAATTGTTGAAAAATTTCCTATAAAAAATAATTTTTTAAAAAATTTACTATAAAAAGTAAATTTTTGAAAAATTTCCTATAAAAAGTAAATTTTTGAAAAATTTTCTATAATAAGTAAATTTTTGAAAAATTTCCTATAAAAAGTAAATTTTTGAAAAATTTCCTATAAAAAGTAAATTTTTGAAAAATTTCCTATAAAAAGTAAATTTTTGAAAAATTTCATATAAAAAGTAAATTTTTGAAAAATTTCCTATAAAAAGTAAATTTTTGAAAACTTTCCTATAAAAATTAAATTTTTGAAAAATCATTTCGCCAAATTTTCAGTATTTTTTTTTTAATTGTAGGAAATTGCAAATATTTTGAAATATCAATAAAAACAATCTTAGACTCATACTACTATGAAAATAAGTTTAACTTTTACTCTGTTCGTAAATATTTTTTTTAGAGTTTAAAAATTAATTGGACTTAACCCACTTTCAAAAAAAAAAAAAAAAATTATTATTTTGTTTGAAGAAATATTTCCTTTTGAAATTAAAAATATATTGGACTTAATCCACTTTCAAAACAAATAAATAAATTTGAAATTTTTATTTTGTTTGAATATTTTTTTCTTTTAAGTTGAAAAATATATGGGACCTAAAATACTTTTAAAATAAAGATTTGTATCAAATCGTTAACTACAAAATGTTTGATTTTCAATATTTTAGTAGGTTTTGTAAATTTAAAATTGCAGAACCTTTCCCCATCATCAACTCAATTTTTTTTGGAATGTGCACTTATTCCACTTTCAAAATAAAGTCTTCATTTATAAGCTTTGAATTTTTTTGATACAGAAAATTTTAATAAATAAATAAAATGAAATTACTTTTCTAAAAACTAAAATCTGAAAGAATATTTTTAGGGAAAAAAGGATTTTTAAGCAACTTACCATTATGTTGTAAATTTAATAATTTCTTGATGTTAGTAGCAATTAAAATAATTTAATTTAAAAATATTGATTACATATTTTTATCTAGTAATATATCACTTTAATGTAAATTGTATTTATTTATTTTTTTTTATGTACATATTTTTATGTAAATTAATTATTTTTTAAATGAACAATTTTCAATTTCATAGACTTTTTTATTATTTATTTGATATTCTTCTTTAAATACATATATACAATATTTTATATAACTATATTTATTCAATATTAAATTCACTTTTTCTTATTTATTTATCTTCATTTATTTATTAATCTTCCAAAATTTTATTTTTAATTTTATATTTTTTAATACATACATATTTCCCATTTTCATAATTAAATTTTTATTCATTTACATTTTTCAAGTTTAACGTCTTTTCTTATTTCTTACGTTGTCCAACACTAGCAAACACTCCACTTATAGTTAAAGCGTTGTGCAACACTATTTGCCGAATAACTTTTTTGGTGCATTATTTTTATTTCCTCTTGGGGCATCTTTGTTTATCTAACAAACTTCAAAAATTTATATTAGATTAATAAAGAAACCAAATTATAACTTCCGGTTTTGAAATTGTAAAATTAAGACACAAACACACTGACTTATCACGATAGACGTTATTATCCCGAAATTTAACAACAGTTTTATTAATTAAACTAATAATAATAGAATTTTATTTAATTTTTTTTGTAATATCTCAAGTAAAAATAAAAAAATGTTCGAAAGACTATTCCCGACAATTTTCTAAAGACTCGTACTATTTCCATTATAATCACAAAATACAAAATTTTTTCATTTTAATGTTTTTTTTTAATAAAATTTTACTTTTGCCAACTTTGGTTAATATTTGCTTTACTCTTCTATTTTTACTTATCCAACACTTGCAACAACTCGACATTTTATTTTAACGTTGTGCAACACTGTTTGCCGAAGTACTTCTTTGCTATAACATTTTCATTGCCTTTTTTTGATTTCCTGTTAAGGCATCTTTAATTTTTTAACAAAATTTAAACAAATTTTACTTTTGTTTAATAAATATAACGAAACTTAAACTTCCGCCTTTGAAATTCTAAAGTTAACACAAAAAAACACTCGCGGAAGTCTCTCTACATTGACTCGTCGCATAGGAAAAGGAAACTTTATGTTCGCTTCAAAATTCCATTAGAAACACAAAATATAACAAACAATATACACATTTTTCAACGAAATTGAAAAAATAATTACGTTTTTACAATAATATTTTCAATTTAAAAACTTTAACAAATGTTGCTTGATTTACGATATCCATTTTATAAAGTAACTGTTAATGCTTCTTCTTTTCTCCAGATTCGTAAACATGCAATTCACAATAGAGAAGTTTGACACTTTATCAATCAACGATGTGGCATCTCGAGCACATTGACATTGATAGTTGTCAAAATTTTATCAGCAAGTTGTATCGTTATTTTCGTGGAAATTGTGTTTGTTTTCTTGTTTGTGGAAAATTTACCTGAAATATTTACAATTTAAAACAATTTTGATTGATTCAATTCATGATTTACATGACGTTTTATTCTGACAAGTGCTTTACAATTCCAAACTATGGATTACAATGATTTTAGTCCTAGCCGCATAGAGCAGGAAAACACCATCATCAAGCAACGCCAGCACCTTAACAGCGATTTAGAAGATGCTGAAAATCATTTGGTGGCAAATTTTCAGCACGTTATGCTAGGGGAGAATTCTAATAATGATTGCAGACCGATTAATGGTCTGAGAAGTCAGAGCCTTTACGATTACCCAGAACATCATCAGCAACAACACTACGATGGAAGTGATACAAACCATGCGGGGTATCATGACAATGTGGTGTCGTCTGCACATTATGGCAAAACCCAGCCGGAACCCGGGACACACTTTAATGATATTCTGAATAGCAATCGGCAAAATATGGAAGGTAAGTGTTGCCTAACGAACATTTGAGTGTGTAATTGTTTAAATACCATCCTTTTGCCAGGATCACATATGAAAAAGCCCTCCCTTTCCGGCAATTCTTATGATGGCAGCATTAAATATGGTCGTATGCATAATTTGCCCATGCTCTCGGAAGACTTACGTATTTCCAAAATTATACGTCGCCTGATGATTGAGAATAATCGCAAATCTGCTATTGATCTGTGCAAGAAATTGGAGACAGCTGTTCGCAACCAATCTAACATCAGCTATATTTGTCGTTCCTTTGATATACTGTTCGATAATATGCTTACGGTATTGCGTCAATGTCCTTTGGAATGTTTGGAAAACGCAAGCTCCATCTTAGGTATAATGGGCTATATAAATCGTTATGATTTTCCTGTCTATAAGGGGCATTTGACCAAGGCTTATGGAAATTATAAAAATATACGTAAATATTTAATGATGGCTCTGAAGACTACATTAGGGTAAGAAATAATATAATTTTGAGATTTAAAGTTTTAATTGGATTCAGTATAACCATTGGTAAATATTTGATATTTAATTCAACGGAAACAGTCCATATATGGGCTGTGAACGGAAAGCATCTTAAGTCCACAGCCCATATGGGTGCTGTTCATCCATCCATTTTCCATTTCAATTCAATTGTGAGAATGTTTTTTTTAGTAACCAACATAGTTTTTCTGATAACACTCTTTCCTCCTCTACGTGTTTAGATGTGATGTTAATCTAGATCTTAAAACCTACAGCGAACGTCTTCTAACTCTACTCAAAGAATATCTTGAAAATGCTGAAGTGACGGATAATTTCATTTCTATTAGTGAAACTATAGCAGAATTTTCAAAAAATTACAAAGTGTCATTTCAGCGACATTTCACCGATATAGTTGATATCATTATCGGTTGGCATTTAGAGGTTGAACAGCCAGCAGAACTCAAACGTCACTGCTCTAAAGTCTTACAACAATTTGCAGAATATTTCCTTAATGAATTGGATTTTACTTTTGGTCTTTTGGGACAATTTATAGAAGATATTGAAGGCTGTCGTGAAGATATACTCGCTGACGACAGTTCAGCAACAACAAAACAACAAACAGAAATACGTGTTGGTTCATTTATTGGGGCATTTACATCAATTGTAAAGGCTTTGGCTTCGAAAGGTGTAAATCTTAATGATTTTGGTACTGCCTCCACAATTTTAATAAATGCCAAAGAATCCGTCAACAAAGTAGCCAACATTTGTTTTGAAATGATACCTTTGTTGAGTGAAGAAACGGTTGTTAATTTAAATGAGTTCTACTGCATGATTTTGTTATATGACCGAGGTGTTGAGAATTTATATGCCTTTGAAAACATAATCCAACTACAGCTGAAACAATTGATAGTATTTAATGATAATCAACAGTCCAGCTTTCTGTATATGGTTTTGAATATTATACGACAATATCGCACTCAGCTTCCCTTAAGTTTTATAACTTTGATAATGGGCACCGATTGTCCGGTCTTGCAAGATATTAAACTTAGTTGCGGTTTGAAAACGAATAAATTGTTAATGAAAATTTATCATGAGATATTGATTATAAAAAATGTACCATTGCTTCAGGAAGCCTATCGCCATATACTCAAAGATGTTAAACAAACCATGGCCATATTAAATACAGCAGAAGCTACACCAGACTCTATGATGAGAAGTGAAATGTTACTAAACTTCTACTTGGCTGGTTTAACTGCAATAGCATGTCAAACTTCCTCCATTATAGGCATGTATGCTTTAAAGCCCTCTATTTTGGAATTGCTTATTAAAAATTGTCAAGGTTCAAAATCCTCGTTATGGAGTAAATATCCAACATTACATAGAGCTTTATTGGAGCTTATTATAGATCATTGTATGAAAAATCATAATTTTCGCCAATCTTCACGTTTGCTAAGACAACATCAAGAATCGCCTTCTTCGGAAAACTTTGCTATGATCTTAAAATTTCTCTCTGAGTTATTAAGATGGCATGTTTCAGATAATATTTTCAAATGGCTGGAAAATATTTTGCAAGAATGCTCGGAAGATTTTGAAGTTTTAACTCAAAGAGAAGATTTCTTAAACATATGCGAAAATTTAACATTAGCAGCAGCCAAACAGCCTAAAATCTGCTCAACTATAATTGAATCATTGCTCAAATATCCTAATGTTCCTGATCATATAATCTCCAATATCCGAGATATTTCTCTGTGTATCATTGAAAGTTCAGATAAAAATCTAGCAGAAAGTTATTGTAAAATTCTAGCCCTCATACCTTTGGAAATTTGTTTGACACCCAACTATGATAAAAAATTCTACGCCAAAAATGAAGACAAACTATTAACTTTATATCAATGGCATAAATCTTCGGCTTGCTTTAATGGTTTAAGGCCAAAATATTTTAAATCATTTTTGGAGTCATTAGATCCCCATTCGAATACAAACAGTACTCTTTATCATTCATTTATAGAAAAGAGCTCCTGTAATTTGCAAAAAGAGCATTTTGTTGAATATTTAAAAAAATTATTCGAAAATCATCAATTATTATCATATCATTTACAATATGAGGCCGCTCGTTATTGTGTACAACAAAAATTGCGCACAACTTTGGGAAAACCACAGGAGACTTTCCTCGGTATTGAAGCTGTAATTATGAAATATGCTCGCTTCTTAGCTGAAAAAGAGGGTCTGCCACAAGTGTATAAGAATTTGCAAAATGTCATGGTTATTCAGGGTAACTGCCGTATGTTGCTGGGTTTTTTGGAATGTTTGGAAAAACATATTTATAATGCCTCCGAGGGTACGGCGTATGCCATGTTACCAGCTGAAAAGCCAGCAAAAACATTCTTTAGGGTCAATGCTCCCACCTGTAGGGAGTGGTTTAAACGTATACGTACTGCTGTCAATTTGATTTCAATCCATTGCATGGAGCCGGAAATGGTGATACGATATTCAGAGGCATGTCAAAATAAGATCAATACATTTTAAAGAACTTTTTAATTCATTATTTTTAAACTTTTTCAGAATATTTTACAAATTGAGTCGAACCATACCAATCTTGCTTTACTAGACCGTACTGTTACTTCATTGGTTTGGGCTCTTTGTAATTGCGGAGAATCGGATACTCTATATGGCATAACAACCTGGTTAAAATCAAAACATGGAAAACGTTTTGAGTGGATACAATATGTTGCAGAACAAGCTAGTGGTCATTTCGAAAAGGCTGCTACTGGTTACCTTTATACGCTACATGATGAACATAACAAATCTATGGACAATTATATGAGAGAGTTCATACAAAGAAAATTAACAGAATGTTTTTATCATACAGCTCGTTGGTCAGAAATTCCCGCTATAGCACCCGAAACTACTTACTCCAAGCAACACTTACAAATCATGGAAAATGTCTATGAATCTGTAGGTTATCAACAATACAACTGGCAAAATCAAGAATTGACTACAGCTCTATTAGAACTAACGGAATGGCCAGATGATTCGAAAATTGAGAAAAATGCCTTTACACCCAAACTGGACACTTACTCATGTTATGAAGTTTTAAGAAAATTACAAGATTCTTGCATATTAGAAGCTTCAACTAGGGATCTTAAGAAAGGCGTATATGAATCTATAAGAAACTGTGTGCAGCAGGGAATACGAGAAGGTTTATTGCGTAGTTACGAACCTGGATTTAACAATAACCAATTAAATGAATTAATCATTATTAATCACGTGTCTCAAAAGTTACACAATCAAGAAGATATCAGTATTTCCGCTAAAGATAACTGTTTGGACACAAAATTGTCTTCCCTTCTATTAAGTAAATGCTTATATTGGTCATTATTAAAGGGCCAACAGTGTAATAAACAACAATATGATCTTTTGTTGAATTTATCCTCTAAAGCGCGAATGGAAAATAATCTAAATTACTGCCAATCCTTGCTCAGTCAATTCTTTAAAATTAAACAAATTAATTTACCCTTAAATGAAATTGCTCAAAAGCTAAAAACAAATCAATTGAATATTGATTATAGCGATAGAGTTTTAGTACATGGTATAGAGGAGTTGGTAAAGTGTATGCAAGCTCAAACCACTTCAATATCAGAAGCTTTAGAAATAGGCTCATCTTGTTGTACAGAAATAATACAACTTAGAACAAATCATAAGGAGGCTGATAACTCTTATCCTGAATCCATATCAAATCTACTATTAACCATGGCCGATTGGTTGACCATACATCGCTTGAATAATACCAATCTCACAAATGGTCAACAATTTCAAAAACTTCAAAATATGTTACCCGATATCTTCTGCTGTTCGCATTTAGACACAGCAAAATCGAATGCATTATCTCTTTCAGAATATTCAGTGGGTAAGTTGTTAAATGCCAGCATTTTAAGCAAACAAAATTCAGGAGAAGCTTGGTTTTCCTTTGGCAATTGGTGCTATCGTTGGGGTAAAAAGCTCATGGAAACTAAAGGAGCTGATCAGTCTTCAGCTGTCACAGCTAATGACTTTAAAGATATTAAACTTACTAAACGTAATATTGCTTCAATACAAGAGTTACTAAAAGATAAATTTGAAGCGGATGCTATACAACAGATAATTGAAGTCCTAAACATTCATATTCTAAATGCCATAAATGATGATAATACAGAGGAATTAGACACAAATTCGAATACTGAAAATACAACCGAATTATTGGAACGAGAATTGAAAAATATTTGCTCTCTTAATTCAGAACAGTTAAATGGCATTCTTTCAATTTGGCGTCAAGCTCAAAAAGGAGTGTATAGTTTTTATGAAGAGGCTACTAGATCATACTTTAAATATTTGGCCATTGAAAGTGAAACTGTTGGCAAAAAGTCTAATATTCCAACTTCCGATAACAACGAAGTGGAGGACTGTACGTTTGTTACTACAACATTGAGGCTATTGCGTTTAATTGTTAAGCATGCAATTGGATTGCAGGTAAGGACTAAATTGTTGAATTTTTAATTAAAATTCAAATTGTTAAAATTCAAAAATGTTACAAAATTTCATCAAAAACATCTTTTTCATTTTAGGACGTACTTGAAGAAGGTTTACGCAATACACCGCTAAGACCTTGGAAAGTTATTGTTCCACAACTTTTCAGTAGACTCAATCATCACGAGCCATATGTAAGAAAGAGTCTTGCAGAACTATTATGCCGTTTGGCCGTTAATCAACCTCAACTAATAATTTTCCCAGCAGTAGTAGGTGCCCAACAAGAACTTAAATATCGCAACAATGCTGATACCCAAGTACAATTAAGCAATTGCTTTGGAACCCTTTTAAATTCACTTGCCGAACAAACACCTGAAACTGTTTTACAAGTTCAGTTACTGGTAAAAGAACTACGACGCATAACATTGCTATGGGATGAGCATTGGATTCATAGCTTATCACAATTATATGCTGAATATTCTCCGCTCTACAATGCTTTAGATGCTGAAGCTAAAAAATCAAATAACTCTGAATTAATGAGAGCTAAATATGAAGTATTTAGACATCACTTGTTAATGGACTTTAAGCAGATAACTGCTATAACCGAAAAGGAACCAGAAACTAATTACGAACGTACTTTCCAAGAACGTTTTGGAACATATATAGAATCAGTATTGAAGGAGTTGGAGAAAAATAGAGAAGACACTAAGCCTTCGGAATATTGGCAGAAAATAAAACAACTTTATAATATATTCCAACAAAGGCCCCTTAGAGGTAATTCCTCTACTTTACGTATCTCCGAAATTAGTCCAGTTTTGGCAAATATGCATAATACAACTATAGCTATGCCTGGTGTGGATACATATGAACAACCTGCAGTCTATATAAAATCTGTTGATATCACTGCTTTTATTTTTATATCCACCAAAACAAAACCTAAAAAACTATCCTTCTATGGCAGCAATGGCCAACGCTATACCTATTTGTTTAAGGGTCAAGAAGATTTACACTTGGATGAACGCATCATGCAATTTTTATCTATTTCAAACTCTATGATGGCACGTTCTTATGGCTCTAAGGCCAAAACAGATTGTTTTATGGCCAATCATTATTCAGTAATACCTTTAGGCTCTCGCTCAGGTCTAATAAGATGGGTAGACAATTGCTTCCCTTTGTTTGCCATATATAAGAAATGGCAACAGCGTGATGCTTTGCTTAAGCAACAACAAAAAGAACGTCAATCATCGGCTAAAGGTCAAGAACAAATACAACAGAGTCCCGTGGCTGCCAATGCTACAAGGCCATCCGAACTTTTTTACAATAAATTAACTCCTCTCCTGGCTGAGTGCAATCTGAAAGTAACCGATCCACGAAGACAATGGCCCATGAGTGTTTTGAAGCGAGTCTTAAAGGAACTTTCGACGGAAACACCTAAAGATTTATTATCTAAGGAAATTTGGTGTTATTCGGCCAACTCTGTAGAATGGCGTAAATCTGTGCGTCGTTATTCTATGTCACTGGCTGTAATGTCTATTATTGGTTATGTCATTGGTTTAGGCGATCGCCATTTGGATAATGTTCTTATTAAACTGGCGACAGGAGAAATTCTTCACATCGATTATAGTGTTTGCTTTGAAAAGGGAAAAACTTTGCGAGTTCCAGAAAAGGTGCCTTTTCGTATGACACAAAATCTAAAAGATGCTTTGGGTTTGGTGGGAACTGAGGTAAGTGTTAAAATTAATATTATGTTTTACTAGTTTCGTTCGTCTAGGCTGCTTTGGTAGCCTCATAGGTTGTAACTACCTAACTCATTTTTTTAACCTATCAAAACACTGCAAGAGTTTTCTTTCAAAAGTTAAAAAAAAACACATAAAACTCTTCTATAAACCGTGGAAAGAAACCTTCCCAAATAATAACAAATTTTAACTATATTTTTTAATATTATACCATTCTTTTTTTTTTGGTATATTCGAAAAAAAATTGAAAAAATATTTTCTTTTATTTATTGTAATCAAAAGCCAATTAAGGCTAAATTGCTACTACAAATTTAAAACTTATTTTGCGACTTCTTTATTCTTAAAATAATATGATTTGTACATTTTTATAATACAGTTCTTATAATGATATTACACAAAATTTAATTTCATTGTCGTATGTATAATTTCATTTACACTAAATTTTTTCATCACATTTAAAAAAACTCTTCTTGATCTACGCTTATTGCATCGACAAACAATCCGATGTTGTTGACATCGAAACTGTATAAATTTTTGGTAATCGTTCTTCTATATTGATTTGCAACGTACATCCATTTGTCACACCCACTTCACTATCAGTCCCACTAATCGCACACTCTTCAAGATTATGATTTATGGGTATATCAGCACTTGATATAGAACATCGCTTATTGCCAATTGGTGAATTATTGTTTGAACAGTGTTTTGGTGTCACGGGAGAAATTTTGCTAAACTCTGGTGTTGTCTGATAACAATTAGGAGATTTACAATGTAAAAGACGTATAAAAGCTTTGCGAAAATTTGAGTTTTTCCAAGCATAAATAACCGGATTTAGGGCTGAATTTGACATGGCCAACGAAAATGTGGCCTTATAAAGTAGAGGTGTTATATTGTAGATTTTAAATATTTGCGCACAGGCCACTATAAAATAAGGAAGCCAGCAAATGGAAAAGCAACCCATTATAATAACAACTATCTGAAAATAAAATATCTCATTAATAATGTTATTATTTAAAATTTTTTGAGGATAACAACCGACCTGCACAGATTTCCAATCTGGTTGTATATAAGTTGATGTACGCTTTGCTTTGGGATTTTTTAATTGTTTTGCCTGCTTCGAAGCTTCCTTCATTATCCGCCAGTACATATATAACATTAAAATCCATATTATGGTAAATCCCGGAGTTATAACACCCGCAACATACCACGGCGGCAAAACTTCATCGAATTCACAATGATAGGCAGTACTCCAATTATTCCAAAGCATGGGTACTGCCGCCACAGTAACACCAACTGACCAATTTAATGCTATAATGCATACAGCTACTCGACGTGTCATAAATCTGTAAGGTAAAAATGGCTCAAATTAACAGGAATCGAAATATAGGAAATTTTTCAAAAATTTACTTTTTATAGGAATTTTTTTTAAATTTACTGTTTATAGGAAATTTTTCATAAATTTACTTTTTTAGGAAATTTTTCAGAAATTTACTTTTTATAGGAAATTTTTCAGAAATTTACTTTTTATAGGAAATTTTTTAAAAATTTACTTTTTATAGGAAATTTTTCAAAAATTTACTTTTTATAGGAAATTTTTCAAAAATTTACTTTTTTTAGGAAATTTTTCAAAAATTTACTTTTTCAGGAAATTTTTGAAAAATTTACTTTTTTAGGAAATTTTTGAAAAATTTACTTTTTATAGGAAATTTTTCAAAAATTTACTTTTTATAGGAAATTTTTCAAAAATTTACTTTTTATAGGAAATTTTTCAAAAATTTACTTTTTATAGGAAATTTTTCAAAAATGTACTTTTTATAGGAAATTTTTCAAAAATTTACTTTTTATAGGAAATTTTTCAAAAATTTACTTTTTATAGGAAATTTTTCAAAAATTTAATTTTTATAGGAAATTTTTAAAATTTACTTTTTATAGGAAATTTTTAAAAAATTTACTTTTAATAGGAATTTTTAAAAAAAATTGCGTTTTATAGGAATTTTTCAAAAATTTACTTTTGATAGGAATTTTGCTATAAAAATATTTGCCAAAATTTTTTGAAGCAAAATTTTTCGTTTTATTTGTTTAGAAATTCAAGTCAAAATTTTTTCATACAAAAAATAAAAATTTAACTCTTATTTGTTTTAAAAACAGTTTAAGTTCCGTACATTTTTCAATTCAAAAAACGAATATTTTAAAATGTTTGGTTTGGAAGTGGTATAAGTCCATTCAAACCGCTATAAACGCATTTTCAAATGGTTTTATAAATTTATTTTTATGAAAGAGAAATTTTGATAGGTTCTGATCAAGATTTAATTTACTAAAATTGGTCACCTATATTTTAAAAGACATTAAAACGTAAAACCCTTTATATCTCAATTGAAAAAAATGGACTTAATCCACTTTCAAAATAAGGTCTTCAATTGATTTAATTCGTATTCTAATTCAGTAATTTTTCTTGTAATAATACAACAAATAAATATACATTAGACTGTCCCGCTCATGTACAGGGAAGTTTTTTCGAATTAATTTTTTTCCTTTTGATTCCAGTAATCGAAATATGAAATATTATTAGGAACGTTTACCCGTTCCGCCATGACACCAAAGTTTGAGGTAAAAGTCATTAGAATAAGTATGAAATTTTAATCGGTATTTTTATCGTTTCATCAGATTTAACAGTGAGCAAAGAGGTTGCATAACATGTTTTTGATCCATCTTATATATTACTTCCAATTTGTTCTTCTCTACCTGTCAATAGCAAGTGAAAAGTTCGAAAAAAAAAACAAGTATTAGAAGAATAAACAATAAACAATCAATTAAACGTATTGAAGTTCGATCAAACTCAATGAAGTTAAATTGATTATCATTACTAAAATTTGACAACTTGACTGTGGTCGAGGGCTGATGTCCTGTGGCTAGACAGAAATTGCAATTAAAAAAAAATAGTTAATGAATTCAAGCCTGATAAAACTCAATTTTTCATAAAGATAATTTAAAGTTCGAATAAATAATTCCCTAAATAATAAAAAATTGCTTTTATGCGTTTTTTTTCGAAATTCGGTAAATTGTCGTTATATTGCATTAGAAAACTTAAAAATCCAAATTTTGACTTTTGCTCTGGGAAAGAAAGGGTTAGTCTCTACAAAAAATTCAGCATACATTCTTCATAGTCTGGGCAATAATATACATTAAATTATGACCAACAAATAAAATTTTCTTGAAATTCGGCTAAACTGTGCAAGATATCGACCTCAAATTTGTTGGTTTGTTAAACATAATTTCTAAAAAATTTAAAAAGGAAATCATTGTTGGTTAAAATTCTGCTAAAACAAAAAAAACTCCCATTTTATCCAATACGAGTGGCTCCATGGCTATTTAGGATGATAACTTTTTTTGATTATTCTTATAAAATAATGTTTGGTAAAAAATTTTCTATAGAAAAATTTTTGATAAAAAAATTTCTATAGAAAAATTTTTGATAAAAAAAAATTTCTATAGAAATATTTTTGATAAAAAAATTTTCTATAGAAAAATTTTTAATAAAAAAATTGTTGATAAAAAAAATTCTATAGAATTTTCTATAGAAAAATTTTTGATAAAAAAATTTTCTATAGATATTTTTGATAAAAAAAATTTTTATAGAATAATTTTTAATAAAAAAATATTTGATGAAAAAATTTTCTATATAAAATTTTTCATAAAAAAATTATCTATAGAAAAATTTTTGATCAAAAAATTTTCGATAGAAAAATTTTCTATAGAAATATTTTTGATAGAAAAATTTTCTATAGAAATATTTTTGATAAAAAAATTTTCTATAGAAAACTTTTTAATAAAAAAATTTTCTATAGAAAAATTTTTGATAAAATAATTTTCTGTAAAAAAATTTTTGATCAAAAAATTTTCTATAGAAAAATTTTTGATACAAAAATTTTCTATAGAAAAATTTTTAATGAAAAAATTTTCTGTAGAAAAATTTTTGATAAAAAAATTTTCTATAGAAAAATTTTTGATAAAAAAATTTTCTATAGAAAAATTTTTGATAAAAAAATTTTCTATAGAAAAATTTTTGTTCGACCCGACCCGTGGTAATAAACCAAATATGTAAAGTGAACTTTTCATTACATTTCATCAAAATTATTCCAGTTTAAGTCAGAGAACGGAGATCGTTTTATTTTTTAAATCCATCAAGTATAAATATCATTGCCGATGAAAATTAATTTTTATTTCGATCGAAAAATAAAAAAGAGGGATTTATATTTGAAATATAAATATCCCTTATGATGAAAATTTTAAATATCTATAACGATAAATTTCCGAACAGAAAAATATTTTGTTGATTGTTTTATTTTTGAACTTCTGTTTTGACTTTGAAAAAATAAAATTTTTGTGAAATTTCAAAATTTTCAACAATGAATGTATGAATATGTTTTCAATTTATTGCAATGTTTTAGGTCATCGAAGTTAAAGATGACAGTTCTAATGGGAACTATTGGTGGTTTCTTTGATTCGCGTCGCTATTTCTAAAAAAAATTAACTTTTAAGTGTTTTAAACGCATTTCGACAACGACCATTTGTTGCCCAAACCCATTTCAATGTAAAATTTGCAACAATAATTGAATTTATTGATATTTTAACGTCCTAAAGATGCTTTATACCCGGACAAATACAGAAATCAAATTTTAATTTTTTCTATCAAAATTTATTTTCATCGGATGAAAAAAGATGAACATTTTTTTGATAAATATCCCAAACGATTTTTTTATATTTTATTTTCATCGGATTGAAAAAAAAAACAAAATTTTTGAACAAATAAAAATCATGAGGGATTTTTAATATTTTTTTAAACTTCAATGATTGTTTTTTATGGATTTAAACCAGAGACCGAATATTGTTTTATTTTTTAAATCAATCAAGTATAAATATCATTGCCGATGAAAATTTATTTTCATATCCATCGATGAGTAAAAATGAGGGATTTATATTTGAAATATAAATATCCCTCATGATGAAAATTTTAAATATCTTGAACGATAAATATCCGAACAGAAAAATATTTTATTGATGTTTTATTTTTGAACTTCTGTTTTGACTTTGAAAAATAAAATATTTTTGAAATTATAAAACTTTTAACAATGAAGATATGAATATGTTTCCAATTAATTGCAATGTTTTAGGACATCGAAGTTAAACCTAATAGTCCTAATGGAACTATTGGTGGTTTATTTGACTCGCAAAACCATTTCAACATATAATTTCCAACATTAATTGAATTTGTTGTTATTTAAACGTCCTAAAGACTTTTTATACCAGGACAAATCTTCTTCTTCTGTCATTCTTGGCTCCCAGTGGAGCATAGGGAATAGAAGGATGCAGAATTGCCTGACGTCTCTAGCTACCAGGTAAGAACTGTATCCAAATCCCACTCTAACCTTCTCGTGGTACATCCTGGAAACCTTAGCAACCTAGTTTTAGATGCGGTAAACAACCAGTGTGGGATTATAGGTCAGGGCTAATATAAAAGGGAGTTATCTAAGTACCATTCCAACGTATATTGTCTAAGGGTCTAAGATAATTGTACTTCGTAAAGTACGAAAATGCAGCGTCTGTTCAACATGTTAGTTGCGGCTGCAAGCGGGCCTCAGTCTCGGATCGAGCGGCTCGCTATACAAACGTGCCTTGTGTCTTTGGACCCATCACCCAACGACTTAGCACTCACGATGTTTTAAGCATTAAAAGAAACAATATTACAGAATATTCTACTCCAAGGGGTAATCATGCGAGAAATCCCCCTGCAACGGCGCAAGGATTTTGGAGTTTCGTAATCTATGCAAGAACATTATGATGAATGAAACCAAGACAAATACAGAAATAAAATTTGAATATTTTCTACCAAATTTTTTTTTCATCGGATGAAAAAAGATGAAAATAATTTTGAACTGATAAATATCCCAAACGATTTTTTTATTTTTTATTTTCATCGGATTGAAAAACGATAAAAAATTTTTTGAACAATTCAAAATCTTTGGGGATATTTATTATTTTTTAAACTTCAATGATTGTTTTTGTATGGATTAAAATATGAAAATATTGTTTTAAAAGTATTAATATTCGGTCTCTGATTTAAACATAAAAATATTGTTTTAAAAGTATTAATATCCGGTCTCTGGTTTAAGTGATATAAATTGTTAAATTGGTGCTATTATATTTACTGCATAAATAATAAAATGTTAATAGATCTACTCACCTTCTATAATGTAGCGGATAGACTATTGCAATATAACGATCGATCGATATTGCTATCAAGGTTAAAATTGATACACAGCAAGCAAATATGATAAAGAAGAAACGTATAAGGCACAATTCATGTATTCGTCCCCAATTGGAGCCCAAATAAAATGTCAGATGAAAAGGTAAAGTTAAACCGACAATAAAATCCGAAACGGCCAAAGAGCAAATAAACATATTCGATATAAGCGAACGCAAACGACGACACGTGTGGACTGCTACAATCGTTAAGGCATTACCGCCCAAAATGCAAATTAATAAAAATACGCTAGTGAAGGCCCATAATATGGTGCCCCAACATAAATCGACTACATTTGTACTATGCTCTAGAATTGCGCTATTATTAATTACTGGAGGTTTAATAGTTATAGTTAACGATGTGGTAAAATCAGTGGTAGAAAACTCCATAGCATATTGTTTAAAAATTAAGTAATAATTTTAATTTGTTTATACTAAATCCGGTTTTTTGTTTTACACTGTTTGGTTATCATTTTGTTTAAACATTTAATTTGTTTTATTTCATTTTTTTTTTTTTCAAATTAAAATCTTGATATTTGTTTTTTATTAAGCTTTTTTTATTTGTTTTCTCTTAACTTTTATATCACTTATAAATAATTATTTTTTAAACACAACAGCCGCTTTATTAGAAAAATAACAACTTATTCGTTGTTAAACTGATTGAATATTGACTATCATTTCAACTAAAATTTATAAACGATGTTAATATTTTCGTTCTTTCTGTGTGTTTTTATTATTTTTCTGTTTTTTGATTTTATGATTATTATTAATATGTATAATATTATTGTTGTACATTTACTATACTCTGTAAATTTGCTATACATATTTATATTAGTTTATAACTCTTTTAGTGTGGGTGGATATTTTTGTGTAATATGCTGCTGAAATTTCAAAAAAAAAAAAAAAAGACGCACTGGCTTTCTTCATGGGGCTTTATTCCTGCTTTGGTTAGATTTTTATAACATTTTTGTTTATTTTCTCTTGTGCCGGTACTTTGATTATACAGTACATATAAACAATTTCACAAACAATTACTTTATATACATACATACATACATATCGTTAGATGAAATGAAATTTGCGATTATCAAATTCTTCATCGCATAGCCTCATAGACAATGAATCGTTAAAAAAGTTGCCGCCCATGTGCGATAAAGTTTTGAATTTAAATTTTTCTCCTAGGTGTAAATGGCAATTAATAAAAAATTTTAAAATTTTTTACTAATAATTTCATGAATGTAATAAGATCTTTATATTTGTACGAAAAAGGGTGCAAAAAAAATCACGATATTATGGATAACCTTTACCACTAATGTCAAAGGTGTTCTTTTTTCTGTATAAAGACAAATATTTTCTAAATACAATTTTCGCCATCTCAAAACTTATATATTTAAGCTGTTTCCGTCCTTTGGACTTATATTAGAGCTAGGGTCAAATGTGTACCGATTATCCCAAAATTTGGCAAATTGATTACAGTTGGTACAAAAATTATGTATGCAAAAATAAACTTAAAATTATCTTCAGATTTACGAGCGTTTTAGTGATTTTTGTCTCATTTAGTGCGTTTTCAAAGAAGAGTTTGTATGGGAGCTATGGTCAAATGTGGACCATAGACCATACAGTGATTTTAGTTTTCATAAGCAGTATTTGTTTTAAATTTCATGAAAAAATATTGATATTTGTGGCCAATATATCAATTCCGGGAAGTGGGATCTATGAGAGGTACCATAAATAATGGACCGATTTTGACGAATTTCAATAGCCATGGTCCCACCATCAAAAATGATCTGTGCCAAATTTCATAAAATTATCTTTAGAATTGTGCTTTGATTATATGGTTTACATTGGGGTATAGCCAGCCTGCCGGCCAGCCAGCCATCCAGACCTATGGTGGTGAAGGGTATAAAAAGTTATGGCCCATATATGGTACATATTCAGAGGAACCGAAAAATAGGGCGATTTTGTTCTGATGCAATAAGCTTTGTGCATGGCCCCATCTTTGAATAGACTTAGGTGTCGATTCGGAAACACTAGGAAATACTTAAAGATTGATACAGACCAATATTTTAATGCGTTATAATCACGGGTCGGCACAAAAGAACAGAACAAAGAAATAGTCGGCAGAGTTGCCTTTTTTTATACATTTAACTAAAATAGGTATTTTTTTTCAATGTGTAGTTCTAACGTTATAAAAAGAAAATGTTTTCAACTTCATTTATTTTAAATATTTTCATCAAAAATTTTTCTATAGAAAATTTTTTTATCAAGAATTTTTCTATAGAAAATTTTTTTATCAAAAATTTTTCATCAAAAAATTTTCTGTAGAAATTTTTCATCAAAAATTTTTCTATCGATAAATTTTTCATCAAAATTTTTTCTATCAATAAATTTTTCATCAAAAAATTTTCTATCCAAAAATTTTTCTATAGAAAATTTTTTCATCAAAAATTTTTCTATAGAAAATTTTTTCATCAAAAATTTTTCTATAGAAAATTTTTTCATCAAAAATTTTTCTAGAGAAAATTTTTTCATCAAAAATTTTTCTATAGAAAATTTTTTTATCAAAAATTTTTCTATAAAACATTTTTTCACCAAAAATTTTTCTATAGAAAATTTTTTTATCAAAAATTTTTCTATAGAATTTTTTTTGATGATTTTATGTTTTTTCATCAAAAATTTTTCTATAGAAAATTTTTTCATCAAAAATTTTTCTATAGAAAATTTTTCCAACAAAAAATTTTTTACCAAAAAATTTTCTATAGAAATTTTTTTATCAAAAAATTTTCTATGGAATATTTTTTATCAAAAATTTTTCTATGGAAAATTTTTTCATCAAAAATTTCTCTATGAAATTTTTTTTTATCAAAAATTTTTCTATATAAAATTTTTTTATCAAAAATTTTTCTATATAAAATTTTTTTATCAAAAATTTTTCTTTGGAAAATTTTTTGATCCAAAATTTTTCTATAAAATTTTTTTTTATCAAAAATTTTTCTACACTAAATTTGAAAATTTTTTGGTATAAAAATGTATTTATCAACATTTTTACATAAAAATTTTTTTATCGAAAAATTTTCTATAAAATATAATTTTTATCAAACAATTTTCTAAAGAAAAATATTTTTTTTTCAAAAAATAACAAAATAGTAGGGATGTAAATATTATTCAAAAAGAAAGAGTATTCGCATTTGTTCCCAAATCTGTTACATTAATAAATAAATGTAACAGATTTGTTTCTTGCCTATTTTGTCTTTTCTTTAACAAAGCGGCACCAAGCAACTCTGTTAACATCCAAATTTCAACTGACTGACAACAACTCACAAGTTTTATTAATGAACGTGGTATTTACGAAATTTAAAAAAAATTCATCGGCTTCTGGTGGTATGGGCTGCCTACTCCTGGTTATAATATAAACATCACCACATACTCATTGTGGCTTTTCATCTAACGATATATTTTAATATTGGTAGATTGCGATAAAAATACAATAACAACACTAAATCAAAACAACTACATCTATCAGATATACCACTTCGTTTGGGATATTTGACCAACTGTGAGTGCTAAAGCTGATAACAACAACAATACTGAACAAAATAATTGTTTATAGAATGAAAACGAAAATATTTTTACGATTTTAATTTTAAAATGTAAGTTTATCCTAAAATTTAGAGTAAAGAAACAATTTCTAAAAGTACAAGTACAAAAGCAAACAAAACTTATATAAATTTTCCTCTTTTTACATGCTTTAATTTGGACAAATATAACTGCATTGTAATAGATAGTAAAACAATGGCAATAACAATTTTACACTTTGTATTAACAATCCTTAAAACATCACGAAAAACACATGTATTCAGCCGTACGTGTTATACGAAATACTTTGCTGTTATCTCTGTGTTATTATTTTTTTTTTTTTTTTTTATTTGATTAATAAAATGTCTTTCTAAAATGAAATTATGCCCCAAAAGGGGTTGACACATGAGTGTTTACTATATATGGTTAAAATGCCGACCTGTCTTTTCCCCAGATTATAATCAGTTGCATATATTTATGAATTACTTATTGGGAGTTCAATTTGGATACATTGTTTAAATTTTTAAATAAGTATACAATATGGATTTATCAACCCTTTTAAAAATTTCGCAATATTTACCTAACGGAGTCAATTTTATCCGTTAAAATCGGGTGTGCGAAGACACTAGATATCGGACGTACATATGATAAAAGTATGTTATATCAACATTTTCTAAATTGTTAGTACTGTCAATCCCTGCCCGATATAGTTGTTCAAAAAAACTATAGCAGGTTTATAAGTTTTTTATAGAATTATCGATTTTTTGATTTTTTACAAGTGATATTTGATGGTATATCTAATGAATTAGAACAGTTTTAAACTGCTGCTATTGTAAATAATGCAAGAGTTATATAGTGGAACTGAAGTGAAAATACACTTCATTATATCTTATATCTTAATAATTAAAAATGCAATCGATTTTTATAAGTGTCCCCAGTTTAGTAAAAAACAAGCGTAATCAGCTCTTTCCACCAGAAGCCGATGACTTTTTTTAATTATCGTAAATATCACGATCATTAATGAAATTCCTGAAAATGAGTATTAAAACCCGGTTGGTGCCGCTTTGTTAAAGAAAATACGAAAACAAAATCAAAATTAAATTTATAGCAACAAAATACAAGGTTCAAGAGAACAAAAAATATCATCTTGAACATTGTTGCCACGACACTATTATTTTTATAAACATTTTTTGAGTTAAATGTAACAGAATTGGTAATATTTTTAGAAATAGAAATAAATTCTATAATTAAAAAATTTTATATTTTTTAGATAAAAAAATATTTTTTAAATATTTTCAATACAAACCTTTTTTTAAAGAATTTTTTTTATAAAATTTTTTCTGTGAAAATTAAAAAAAAAATTCTATCGAAAAATTTTTTCAAAAAAAAATTTTTTATAAAAAAATTTTCGATAAATTATTCAAAAAATATTATTCAAATAGAATGATTATTCGCATTTGATCCCAAATCTGTTACATTTATTTATTAATGTAACAGACCAATTTATTGATAAAAAGCCAAAAAATGTTTGCGGAGAAACCAAATTCCTCGACGCGTTTCGATGGTTGGTTAAGCCATCTCTTCAGGAGGATTATCCCCAATTTAGACAGATCAAAAACCTCGCATTATTACTAAATTTACAAACAAAACTTTTAAGAATTATGTTCATAAACCATAAGTAAAAGCGTAGATTATCGACTGAACAAAAACATTTTTCAGTTTTCATCTTCCTTCACTTTTTTTGATAGAAAAATTTTTGATAGATCAATTTTTGATAAAAACATTTTTGATAGAACAATTTTTGATAAAAAAATTTTTCATAGAAAAATTTTTGATAAAAAAAGTTTTCATAGAAAAATTTTAGATAAAAAAATTTTTCATCGAAAAATTTTTGATAAAAAAATTTTTCATAGAAAAATTTTTGATAAAAAAATTTTTCATAGAAAAATTTTTGATAAAAAAATTTTTCATAGAAAAATTTTTGATAAAAAAAATTTTTCATAGAAAAATTTTTGATAAAAAAATTTTTCATAGAAAAATTTTTGATAAAAAATTTTTGAAAGAAAAATTTTTGATAAAAAAATTTTTGATAGAAAAATTGTTGATAAAAAATTTTTTCATAGAAAAATTTTTGAAAAAAAAAATTTTGATAAAAAATTTTTGAAAGAAAAATTTTTGATAAAAAAATTTTTGATAGAAAAATTGTTGATAAAAAAAATTTTCATAGAAAAGTTTTTGAAAAAAAAAAATTGATAAAAAATTTTTGAAAGAAAAATTTTTGATAAAAATATTAAAAACAAGTAAGAAAGTTCTATAGTCGGTCAATCCCGACCATATGATACCACTGAGATCACATATCAGTTTTTGACTATAAAAAGACAAATATTTGATAACTTTTGTCATCATACAAACATTTTCTCAAGACTTATATGAGAGCTAGGGTCAAATGTGGACCGATTATATCAAAATTTTATAAGTTGATAACAGTTTTAACAAAAATTATGTATGCAAAAAAAAAATAACCCAAAATTGTCAATATCTTCAGATTTACGAGCGTTGTAGTGATTTTTATCTCATTTAGTGCTTTTTGATAGAATAGTTTGTATGGGAGCTATGGTCAAATGTGGACCGATTTCAACGAAATTTGATACAATGATTTTGACTAATAGATGTAAGCAGTTAAATTTCATGCAAAAATATTGATATTTGTGGTACCTACGGGACGTACCATAAATAATAGACCGATTTGTCAAATTTCAAATTTCCCACTATCAAAAAACTTATCTGTGCCAAATTTCATCAAATTATCTTTAGATAATTACATGGAGGTCCAGCGAGGCAGCCGTCTAGAAGGACGGACTGACATCGTTATAATACCCTTTCCACCTATGGTGGTGAAGGGTGTGAAAAAGTGAAGTAGAAAACCTTTTCTTTTTAAAACATCAGAACTACACAATGAAAAAAATACCTATTTTAGTGCAAAGTATAAAAAACGGCAACTCTGCCGATGATTTTTTGTTCTGTTCTCTTTGTTGCGACCTCTGGTCAAAAAGAAACTTACACATTAATTAGAGTTCCAAATAATTAGCTTTTATAGATACGAACAATACTAGGGGAAGTGCTGGTAATATGGTATACCTATTTGTTTTTAGAATGTCAATTTTTTTAGTTTTTGTGCGATTAAAAAAATGATTTAAAAATCCACATGATTCCACTGACTCATTTGAGAAAAATATAAACTCACATTTTTAGAGATCTTTGGGAAAATATTGTAAATAAATTAAAAAGCGTTGTGCAGGTTATGTGGTACACCACATTTTTGTAATGTGTTATAGTGTATACAATTATTTCCGTTAGATTTTTACGGGTAAATATACAAATGGAGGTACAACTTCGGTCATGCTAATAATTATTTTACGAACTTGTATTGAAAGTATTTGCTATTATTAACGAGTTCGTCATATGCTGTTACTACTGTAATATAAATCTTCACAGTTCAATTCTTCTTTAAACTTTATTTTTATAATATTATAATTGGAAGGTAATTGGTTAATTAGAAAAGGTTATTATTTTTGAAAACAAGCTGAGATAGTAAATAAAAACTAATGTAAAAATATAATTATCATTTGTAAAAATACCCAAATCAAAATACTCGCTAATAGACGATAATACTAAGTATCAATTTGTCTAGTCAGTATCGCTAGTAGATACATAGATTCAATTTTTTTTTTTTTTTTTTTTTATATGTGTGAATTTTGAACCGTCGAATTAATAACTAAGTAAATAACGACATCTCGCTTCTACAGCAACTGAATTAATGCGATACTTTTTATGAGTTGGACGTTGATTAATAAAATTTCACAAAGCCATTCCACAGTTTTATTAGTATTTCCCTATTTTTGGCATCAATTAAATAAACATGTTGTGTGATTAATTATAGGGAATTGGTTTTTGGCTTCAAACTTGATTTTTTTTTTTGTCATTTAGGCAATAGAAAATATCCCTATAATTTAATTTGTAAACCAATATTTGTATAGAAAATGACTACAATTTTTAAATACAGATCGTTGTAGTTAAAGATAAATAACAAATATTTGTTAATTATTTACTTTTAAGAAGATATTGATAAGTAATTTTTATTGAATGTATATATTATTTAAAATTGTTGAAAGGTCAGAGTAAAACGAAGTGGATTCGTTGAAGGTTACAAAAGAACTAAAGATTTTTATTTCAATATCAGATACTACGATCTACTAACTACTAAAACTTACAACTATTATAGTGTTGCTAAAACCAAATGGTTATTCGATTTACAACACCTTCCCTGAATAAACATTTAATTCAAAATTACATATAAGGATAAAACAATTAACTTTAAAATACAGTATCTTTAAAAATATATTTATATAAGACCAAATTGATTTGTAAATATCTTATATTTATCGGCTGGAACGGCTTTAGTGAAAATGTCAGCTAGCATCTTATTTGTTTCCAAATATTGTAGATTGATTTCACCAGTCTCCAATTTTTCTCGAATAAATTTGATGCGTATGTCAACGTGCTTAGTTCTTGATGAATAGGAATTGTTTTTAGCAATTGAAATAGCGCTCTTATTGTCGCAATACAAAATAATTGATTTAGAGGGATTCTTGATCAACTCCTGTTCCAATCTTCGAAGCCATATGGATTCTTGAATGGCCGATACCATGGACATAAATTCCGCCTCCGTTGAAGAAAGCGCTACGGTTCGTTGGCTTTTAGAACCCCAAGAAACTGCTGCTCCTTGCATGGTAAATACATACCCCGTTGTTGAACGTCTGTCGTCTATATTGCCAGCCCAATCGGCATCGCAATAGCCAGTTAAACCATCTGATTTGCTGTCGTAAACAAGACCTTTATCAATGGTACCCTTTAAGTATCGCATTACTCTCTTGACTGCCGTCCAGTGAGCCTTCCCTGGATTAGTATTAAAGCGGCTTAGTAAATTTACGATATAACAAATATCTGGTCTTGTATTCTGAGCTGCGTAAAGTAAGCAACCAATGGCTTCCATATACGGGACATTTTGCATTTCTTCTTTTTCCTTTTCGGATGATGGACACATATCAAGTGAAAGCTTTTGGTTTACATCAGCTGGAGAAGATACAGGATTGCAGTCATTCATAGAAAATCTAGTTAGCACGTCTTCAATATATTTGGACTGATCTATTTTTATTGTACCATCAGATATCTGTATCCTCATTCCTAAGACTGATGATGCTTCACCCAAATCTTTCATGCGAAAGTGCTTTGAAAGCTCATTCTTGAGTTTGTTTGTGGTATTAATGTTGTTAGAAAATACTATCACGTCATCCACATAAATAGCCACATATAAAATTGTGTTATTTTGAAATTTAAAATACACACATTGGTCAGTTTCACTCCTTTTCAGACCAAATTTAATTAAAACATTATTTAGTGTTGTGTTCCAAACACGGCTGGATTGTTTCAGACCATAGAGTGCTTTCCTTAGTATACATACACGTCCACTTCCATCATTGTACGCTTCTGGTTGTTCCATATAAATTTGCTGCTCGAGGTCTCCATTCAAGAATGCTGTTTCTGCGTCAAGCTGATGTACGTGTAGACCAAATTTGACTGACAAGGCAAGCAAGAACCGTATAGACGAGTATCGAACGACTGGAGAAAAGGTCTCATCGTAATCTATACCCTTTTGTTGACTACATCCTTGCACAACAAGTCTAGCCTTATGACGAATTTTATTACCACTGGCATCATATTTGGTCTTGAAGACCCACTTGCTTTTAATTGGTTTCTTCCCAGGCGGTAAATCGGATAATACCCACGTTTCATTTAAAGCTAACGAGTTTATTTCTTCGTCCATCGCTGCACGCCATTGATCTGCTTCATCACTTTTTAAGGCTGCATTAACTGTGATAGGATCCTTGGAAACAAAACTAGCTGCACAAAAGTTATATTCAAGACCGGATTTTGCTGCTAACCGATCTGAACGTCGAACCACAATATTTTCATTTAAATGTTGTTCCTCCATTGCATCTACAAAACTGTCTTCAGAATTGATGTCATATTCAACATTGAGGCTATCTGTTGACACGTTAACATCCTCATAAGCTTCTTCTTTGATTTCAATTCCGGCTACATTAGTGACAGTAGATGGCAATTCTAATAACTTCTCCCCTGAATTGACATCTTCATCGATTTCAACTACAAGATTTGGAACGCTATTAGTTAAATTTGATTCATCGTTACATACCTGAACCTCCATGAAGACTACGTCACGGCTAATTATAATTTTCTTTGCAGCAGGGTCATACAATCTGTAGGCTTTACTTTCCAAACTATATCCAACGAAAATACATGGAATAGATGTTGCCTCTAATTTGGAACGTTTCACCTTAGGAGTGTGAGCAAACGCCTTACATCCAAAAACACGAATATGGTTGAGACTTGGTTTTTTACCCGACCATAGTTCTTCTGGGCAAATTGTATTTTTTCTGCACGGTATTCTGTTTAGCAAATAGGCTGCGGTCACAGCTGCTTCAGCCCAAAACTTTTCATCTAGGCCTGAGTCTAGCAGCATACACCTTACTCTGTCGATTATAGTCCGATTCATTCTTTCGGCTACGCCATTTTGCTGTGGAGTATACGGTGCTGTCTTTTGATGAATTATGCCATTTATGGATAAAAATTTCTGGAAGTTGTTGTTTACGTACTCTGTGCCGTTGTCTGATCGGAAAAATTTAATTTTACTTGAACACTGATTTTCTACCATAGCTTTAAACTTTTTAAATTCTTCGAAAACTTCAGACTTATTAGCTAATGGCGTCAAAAATACCTTTCGTGTATAGTCATCCACAAAAATTAAAATAAATCTTGCACCAGAAAAAGATTTAATCTTTAAAGGTCCCATTACATCGGAATGCACAATTTCCAGAATTTTATTTGCGCGATTACCAACTTCTTTGAATGAATTTCTTACTTGTTTTCCAAGAATACAAGTTTCGCATTGTTTCAAATTAATTTGAAAATCAAGTTCATGGTCTTCTTTTATTTTCTTTAAATTGTCGTTACATATGTGTGCAAAACGTCGATGCCACAGATCAGCATTATTCTTCTCTATAATTTCTTTTTTCTGAGAAAAACAATCCAATTTGTATAAATTGTTACTTAAAGTTGCTGTTGCTACGACTTCATTGTTGTTGTTAATAATTTTACAACAGTTCTTCTCAAAAATTACGCTCCTCCCATTTTCCGTTAATTGTCTCACTGACAACAAATTTGCACACAGCTGCGGGACATACTCAACGTTTTTTATAACGGCTTTTGCTTCTCCCTCATCAGTTGACAAAACCACTCTTGCATCTCCAACACACTCAACTGATAGTTTGTTGTTGTTTGCTACAAGCACTTCTTTACCGCTGCTTGCTTTTATATTATGAAGAATTGTTTTTGTTCTCGACATGTTTGTTGTTGCGCCAGAATCAATGTACCACTCATCTGCGTCGACGTCGCTTGAAGTAAACAATGACGCTAGAAGAATTCTGTCGTTAGGCTTTTTTATTTGTTGCTTTGGACCGTTACTTTTTGGGTTTTTATTTTGTAAATTTGGACAATTTTTTATAAAATGGCCTTCTTTATGACAACCATGACACTTGAATTTTCTAGGCTTTTGATGGTTTTTCCTTGAAAAAAACGCATTTTCTTCACTTTTCACAGGATTATCAAATTTCACATCTTGAAGCAGTAAATTTTTCACCATATCCACTGTTAACTTTGATTTGGAGTTTTCCACAGCTAAAACAAGGGAACGAAAATCCTCTGGCAAACCAGCTAACATCAAAGAAGCCACCAACTCGTCATCAATGTTCAACCCCGTATTTTTCACTTTCAAAGAAGTCATCACCATCTTATTTATGTACTCTTCCATTGAATCGAAATCTGACAACTTTAACTGTACTAGCTGCTTTAGTAGTTCAACTTTTCTGGTCAAACCACTGTCCTCAAAGGCACACATCAAGGCTTCCCAAGCTTCTTTTGCTGTTGTAGAAGTCGCAATATGCGCAAAGTTGTTAGGCTCCACCATTAGAGTCAGTTCAGCTAAAGCACGTTCATTTGTGTCCTTGTCAACTTCACTCGAATTCTCGTTCAAACCTGATACCACAATCTTCCAGGAATTCTTTAGTACTAAGTACGATTTAGCATGACGCTTCCAATTATCAAAATTCTCGCGACCACGCAATTTCTCAAATGGAAATGATAAACTCGTTGCCATTTTTACAATCGTTTCACACTTTTACTTTTAAAAAAAACTTTTTAATTGTCGGTTTAAACTTTTAATGTAACAAAAGGCCCATAACCTGTTGAAAGGTCAGAGTAAAACGAAGTGGATTCGTTGAAGGTTACAAAAGAACTAAAGATTTTTATTTCAATATCAGATACTACGATCTACTAACTACTAAAACTTACAACTATTATAGTGTTGCTAAAACCAAATGGTTATTCGATTTACAACAAAAATTTACTTAAATAAAGTTAAATATTTGCTTTATTTGCATGGTATATTTGTCATCAAATTTTGATCACACCTTCTAATGTACAGGTACAAAGTTTATAGCGACGCATGCTCGTCTTTGGAGCCTAAACTGTGGCTCTTTAATAATTCATCGTTTGATTACACAGGTTTTCGAGATACATATGTATATATATATTTTTTTTTTCGAAAAACATGTTTTTGCAAATAATGTTCATATAACTCCAAAACGGCTGATTATATTGAGCTAATAAAAAAAACCAAAATTTGAAAACAGTTTTATCTTTAAGTCGTCCTCATATTTGTCTTTATCCGCTTTGTCATTTTGGAGATGCCAAAGAATTAACACCGCAAAAATGTTTCAAAATATTTTCGTTTTTAAAAAAATCTTAAAAAAAGTTCAATTTTTTATTTTAAACAAAATAAGCTGTATCATATTGCAAATTTCAAATTGAAAACGATAAAGAACTTTTCATTTTATTGAATGTTAAATCTTTTTCAATAATTTAAGGGTGCTTTCCGTTTGGCCTGTACTCATGTCCTAAAGATATTGCGCAAGGAACGTGAAACATTATTGACACTCTTAGAAGCTTTTGTCTACGATCCTCTAGTAGATTGGACTGTGAGTGATGATGGAACAACAACAGTTTCGAGACGTACATCAGCACATACAGCTGCCAATATAATTTCATCAATAGATGCCAATACTACAGCACAAAGTTTAAGTCCTAAGAGTTTGTATAAGAACAGGAGGCAGGATGTAGATGTATCCAGGCAAACTATGGCCTTAAGGGTAACAGAAATTAAGCCAACTTGGATTAAATATAAGTGAGTATAGATTGAAAATGGCTTATTAAAAAAAACTGTTTAATAAATTAACACTATAATTAAGATATAATACATACACATTTCTAATATTGGCAATTTCATGCTTATCTAAAAAATGTTTATTCTAGAAACGACTTTGATATTCAATTAAACGATATAGACTTGGACTTGGCAAAAGTTGCAGACTATCGCCAAACCATAGTACAGTTGGAAAAGGAACGTGACAATTTTACTAAACAACAAGCTATGGTTAGAGAATTAGAAGCCCTAGGCTCGGCACAAGCCAGTCATGCGTTCATCCAACGTTACAATATCTATAAACATGGCCTAGAGAACTACAACAAAATCAAATCGATGGTTCAGAAAACTGTCAACGAACTGGATTTAATGCTTATCACCTACTTCAATGTTATAACAAATCCAGAAGCAATGCACAATATTGAAGTAAATCCCAAGGGTAACGCCATTGTGGATCATAACGAAAGTGAATTTGATATTATTAAGGATTTACTAATCGATAATAATTGGAATAATGTTTATGTCCAGGCGAAATTTAATCGCCACGATATGGAAAATACTTTTATACAAACTCAACGTTCGGCTTTGGAATGTCGTGATCTGTTAACATTTTACAGTCGTGTCATGCAATTCTATCCGCGATCACAACTACAGCATTATCGCTTAATGAAAAATCGTAAGACTTTTGCAATGCTTATGGAAATTGAGGATAAATCAAATGATTCAAGGGTAGAAGATTTACGTCAGAATATAGAAAACTGTGTTCAATATTTTGAATGTATGAAAATGGTTTCGATGGATCTACAAACAAATATTGTTCAGGCTAAGCAAATCTTGGAGGAACATAAAAAGCAACCGGTAAGTTTTTATTAATAATTATATTTAAAATAATATTAAAATGCTTGCTTCCAGATTATTGACAGTTCAATTGCATTAAACTCTATCAAAGAATTTGTATGCTTGAATCCAACATACAACAGTCAAATTCTTATGATTTGTATGCTTCGTCATGTGATGCAAGCCTCAAAAGTTTTCCAGATTCACGAACAGACCCTAAAACAAAGTCGTGATTACTTTTTGCCAAATAAACAACAAAACTTCCTGCAACTAATCCACACTTTTGTCAACTCCATATGTAACACCTACAATAATAATTCTCTTCCAAGCAATGAAATCCTACATTTACTTATAACAAGTCTAGAATCCATTTGTAATCTAAGAGAAACTATTGAGTCTATGATCAGTAAACTATTTAGTCTTTTCATGATGGACGATAATCTAGAGCTACAGGAAGTATTAAATAATTTTGGAAGTGATTTAGATGCGGTTACAACATCAAATCATGCACAATTTAATAATATATTAAATAGTATAGATGCAGCTGTGGGAAAATTAAAATTATCACTTAAACTATTGCAAGATAAAATAGTATATTTACAAGGCATTCAAGTTGGCATAGAGGTAAGATAACTTTGGGCTTAGTTTTTCAATTATTTGGTTATTAGTCGTTTTTTTCTATGACTTAACATTGATTTTAATAATATTTCCCTTAATTATAGATGACTTCTTGGAACGCAAATATTGACAATATTATTAAAAAACTAGCTACCGATTTGAAGATAACTTTAGTGAGAAATCTAAAGCATAATGTTGAGTCATTTAAAGCAAACGATATCACTAATATTTACGATATACGTAAACTACGATATGCAATCGATGACCTAGTGTTTGGTTTACAAACAACATTCTTTGAGAGTCTAATATCATTTTCCATACAAAACATAAATCATAATATTACTAGCTCTCTTATACTATTAGAAACAGTTAATGAAATTGATTTAACGAATGCCGATTTATTGTGTGGCAATTTATATGTCGCATTGCAGCATGAATCGTTGATAAGGTGTGATGATTTTGTGGTAATACATCATTCCAAATTGTTGGAGGAATATCAGTTGATTACCACAGCCTATTATTGGTTAAATGAACAAAACTTAAAGGATATGGTTGATGCTCATACATTTATTACCACTAGACATGAATTTTTAACTAGACTTCATGAAATCTATCAAGTTTTAGTAGTTTGGAAGTCGACAATGTTGAAAATACAGGCAGATTTGGAATTGCATCGTGTCTCCTTTAAAGATCTTATACAATCATTAAATTCAAGTGAGGACTTAATAATGAAACAGCAAAATTTCGATGAAGCTATCAACTACATAAATCAACGCTATAAATTCTT